>PVHP010027009.1:0-24208 GCA_004024765.1 Zapus hudsonius | reverse complement strand
TTTGGGTCTATAAAAATTACTGGGGATTTTGCTACCTTTTGGACTGCCCAAGGTTTTTACTTGTCTTGCTTTTAGCTTGAAAATTATATGATGGGAGTTATATCTAAAATTGATAGCTTTTAATTTGTAAATCATAAAATCTCTCTGCTCTCATCCACATTTTCCTCTGTCTCCTAGTTTCATATTTTTTCTACCTCGTGAGTATTATACATGTGTGTCTGTGCCTGTAGATAGACATAGCAATTGTCACAATGACTGCAGTTCTCATTTTTGGAATGGTTAACTCTAAATTCCTCAGCACCAGTGACAGTCTTATGACTAAACCTGAAGCTTTCTCAGATGTCCCTGCCCTTCTACTGGCTTACGCAGCCCTCTCCAAGCTTCATTTCTGAATGAATCATCAGTATTATGGTAGAGTTGGTTTGGGGTCAAATTCATTAGGAAAATCTGTTGAAACTGCAAATCTTTTGGTTGAACAAAGTTATGTGTGCCAACATACCCATCATGTGGCAAAGTGTGCTCCAGAAAACTGAGACACTGAGACCTCCACACAGAGATGAGCCTTCACATACTTTTCCCTGACCTCTTTCTAACAGTTCTTTTTTTTCCCCCATGAAGGAAAGAGAAGAAATAGAGAAGATCAGTGTGCCTTCCTGGCCAAGAGCCAACTGTAACCCCAGGTTAACATGGTAGAATCTGTCCTGAGCAAGGGCACCTTGGTGGAAACAGAGGAGGAACTCCATGGACATGAGTTTTACTAGAGATATCCACTAGCCATCCAAGGTGATATCTGAAATAATTATATGGTGAAGTTTAATAGCACAGTGTTGTATTTAGCTTCTCCTTGCTGGGACAAACCACCTAAACAAAAGCAGCTTATGGGGAGGAAGGAAGGGAGGAAACTTCATCACAGCAGGAAAGGAGAGAGCAGAGCAGAGGCTGGGCATCCCATGCACGTGGCAGGACATTTCAAGAGCGAGCTGAGATCCTATTGACAAGAGGAGATGACTATAACACCCCTAAATCTGCTCCCTGAAGCACACATCCACATCTCCTTCAGCAAGGCTCCACCTCGAAATATTCAAAACACATAAGGCTTTTAGGGACATCTCTAAGCTATTAATACCTGAAATGCCTGTAAGTTTCAAATATAATATGCTGGTAATCAAACAAAGAAATGTTTCAGGCGTGATTATTTCTGGATCTTTCCATGCTGTGGTCTGCTTTTCTTTTTCTCTCTTATGGCTGTGTGTGTATACATGTGGTATATGTATCTGAGGTGTGGCATTTCTATGTCCATGCAGTATGTGTGTGCATATCCCTATATGTGAGGCACACATGTACATTTGTGTATGTGAAAGCATGTACCAGAGAGGACGCAGTTGATACCGGCAACACTCGGGCATCACTCTTCTCCCTACCCATACTGGGGACCAGTTAAAGGTCAGGACTGGGAGGAGACTGCTGGGTAGGTGTGTTCCTCAGTTTCTCACTTTCCTTATTATCTATGTCCCTTCTCTGCTGCTTTCAGACCTGTGGGTAGATGGCTACTTTCTTCCTTTCATCTCTTTCTTTTTTCCTTCCCAGCTTTCCCTAGCATATCTGTTCCTCCTTCCTTCTAAAATATTTTTATTTATTTGGAAGCAGACAGCAAGAGTCAGAGATAAGGAATGAGAGTGCATCAGGGCCACTTGCCGCTGCAAACAAACTCTAGATGCATGTGCCGCTTTGTGCATCTGGCTTTACAGAGGTTCTGGGGAACTGAGCCCAGGCTGTCAAACTGGCCAGCAAACCCCATTATCCACTGAGCTATCTCTCCAGCCCCCACCTTTCTTCTTTAACTCAGCAACGAGCAGCAGAGAGACCGAGAATTGTGTCAGACTTTTTATGTGGGTTCTGGGGAACCTAATACAGGTCCTCATGGTTGTGCAGTGCATTCTTTGCTGATTGAATCATCTCCTTAGTCCTTTAATATACTTACTTAATCCTAACATTTAAATCCTATTCTCCTAGCAATTTTCATGAATACATACATTATTATTATTGGTTGTTAGCCGGTTGTACAAAGGATCTTTTGACCTTGATTTCATAATTTAAATTTCTCACACTTTGGCCAATATTACCTCAAACTTCCTCCAATGCCTAGCACCTGGTAGCCTTCATTTTGTGTATTTGTTCTATAAGTGACGTTCTGTTTTTGTAAGCTTATCTATTTAAGATTTCACATGTAAGTGAGATCATGCACAATTTGTCTTTCCTGAATATATTTTTAATTAGGAGAAAATAGACAATTAAATTAATAGAGATGCTTACTTGCTTCACAAGACTGAAGTCAAAATTTGCTGACTACCGCACGTGCACACCCTATTCAGAAGCTGAAGTAATACTATGCAATTTCAAATCTCTCCCACAAGGAGCTCCATCCTGCTCTTAATTTCTTTGATAACAGAGGATCCCATCTTTGTAGTTAGGAAAGCAACTATTCATTGACCTGTGGCACTGTGCACTCTGTCAGGAAGTCACCATGTCCACGTCTCAGTCTTGCCGTCCATAGACATCTGCTGAATAACACACTTCTGAATAAGCAAACGGTGCTCCTGCACTCCACATAGGCTTCTGAATCAATCAAATTGAGAAAACCTATTTTCCCCTGGATTTTGAGCAGCACTTAAAATACAATAAAATGTAAGTTAAATTTAAAATCTGGCAAGTACGTAGAACTCATCATTCAAAAGCTTAAAGGAGGACACAGGATTTTGGATGCCACAGAAACATTTATGGAAAAAGGGTTTGTCATTTATGTAAACTGGGTTTGTCAAGAGGAAGTCTGTTCTCAATGGAATTCAAGTTTAATGAGAAGTAATCTTTAAGATTCATGATTGATAAAAGAGCTCTTTTTGGATCTTAGTACAATTAGAAATAATCGAGTTATATAGCAAATGAAGGGGGATTGCCTCTGTAATGCCTCTGTAATGCATGTGGGTAAGTGATGAATTTTTCCATTAGTGTTAATGAGTTGAGCCTGGTTAACTCCCCAGCACATCAGTAGAACAGAACCCAAATCTTCTGTCTTTCATATTTAATTCAATTTGTTTGTGTATACATAATCATTCATTCAATGTTTCCCAAAAAGCAATTTCAGGAATCATAAATTTATGGAAACATGCTTTAGAATTGGATATGTTGATATTCAAAACAAAGGAAATGGACAGGAGTCTTGGGAGAAATCAAAATGACTTTGGCATGTTTTGTGCCCAGCTCTGTATTATCTGATGAGTATTAGAATAAAATATTCAGTCCAGGAAATGAGAATTGCTTTTTATTTTTCAGAAACAGAGAAAACACAATAAAAACACAAAAAGGAAGCATATTCAAAACAATTTTCAAGTGCTCCACTGCATAATGACAGACCATTAAACTAAAACTTTGACACACAGGCCTTTGCAGGAATGTGTGGAGAAAAAGCAATTCACACATGAAAAGTAGTGACTTGAATTTCTGTAACTCTTCCCTTCCAAAAACTGAGTCAATGACAAAGAACAACTTGACAGCGGTTATCCTGGGCACCTTGGAAGCCTTTTCATGTTATTCCTCCCTGTGAGACAGTGAGCAAGGAGGGTGGATAGTCACAGATTCATCTGTTTGAAGATCATTAGACCCTTGGCTTCTTCTATTATGCCTCTGGGCTGGTTTTCTTTCTATGGTTTCTACTCGAGGTCCACTTAAATTGATGGTCATAATTATTATCTAGAAAATTGGATTTTTAAATTGGGTTTAAAGCCCAGTGATGGTAATCATGAAACCAGGGATTGTATGTTGATCTCATGTGCACTCCTCTCTCTCTCTCTCTCTCTAGAATACATTGTCAACACCTACGAAAGAGTTGGGTGTTCAATATGACTGAGGACTCATTTTGGTCTTCCAGAGGGAAGGAGCATGGTTGGATGCTGTTATTCCTTCGAAGCAGGAGCTGGAGTTCTGCTGAGGAGGAGCAGAAGAGGCAGCCCGCAGATAGTCATTCTTTGGAATAGCTCTGGAGAACAAGCTAAAACTCCCCAGAGAGCTTGAAGAGCAGCAAAAATCATGGAGAAGGACTGTAAGCTGGGAGCAATGGATGCAGGAGACTGGAGTGATTTTCCTTCCAGTAGCCATAGGCACTCCATCTTGTGGCCAGGGAGGATGCTGGTCCAACTCCCTGTGATGGGAAAGCAGTGGCCCGGGAAGGATAGAGTATATGCTCTGTTCCTCACTAGTAATCAGTCAAATAGTCCACCTAATCTGCTACTGTAAAATGTTGGTTTTGACAAAAAAAAATAGAGACATATTTACAAATCATAGCATACACCAGAAACCCAGTATTTGAAGTGTCATTTAAATTTTAAAAAGTCACCTTTCTCAGTGTGTTATGAAGTAAGGGGTCAGGGATATAGCTCAGTATATTTTACAGTGTCTGCCTATCATGGGAGAGGCCCCATGGTTAATCCCCAGTATTAAATACAAAGAAATATCAAACTACAAAATCACCTGTGTATTGTGTCATATTGCTTATAATCTTAGCACCTGGGAGTGTAGAGGAGGGGAATCCATAGCAAGTTTCAGGCCACCCAGAGCTCATATAGTGGGGCCTTCTCACAAACAAACAAACAAGCAAACATTCCAATAAAAGGACCAGGAACATTCTTAATTTCCATATCCCATATTAGCATAACACGCATAATGGAAAAGCATTCTAATACTACATACTGATAGTACCCATCCTTCCTCCTCACACATGCCTGGGGTAGGGCACAATCAGGCAGCCCCTGGGCACCCAAGCAGCAGAAGACAGCTAGGCTGAACAAATCACTCCCCTATGCCTGTAACTTCTGAGCTCCGAGACTGCTGGCCTACACTAGAATAGTCTGGAAAGGTTGCTGACTGCTGGGAAAGGGACTCCTGCCACATTGCTGCTGCCTGGGTCATCAATCACTCTCATCTCCCCTGAGCATCAGCCAACCCCACAATCGTGATCTTTGAAACTGTATGTACTCTGACAAATGCACATTCGAATACTGGATGCTCCATTTCACTGGAATTTCCCTCTGTTAAACCTTACTCAATCTTCAGGACTCACAGAGATGGACCTTTTCCCATGTGGTTCCATATACCTGTGTGATCATGCATGGCTCATCAACCATGCCTCTCTCATATCATTTACTTAGCTTGCTTGACATCATTTATTTCCCTCCCCAAACTGTGAACTTCTGAAAACAGCAATACACCTCACTCCCTAACACAGTTCTAGTTCTGCAAAAGGCAGTGCATACAAGGTTGTTTAATGACAGGATGAAAGCTGAGAGAAAGGAAGAAAACCTCAGCCATCTCCAAGTGAAATATTTTTAAGGCTTAGCAATTATTTTTATTGAAGATATAAATGCAAATGTGCATACATTTCCATTGTTTTTCTTTGGAGTATCTAGTGAGTTACCTATTTTGAAGAAAAGTTTAAAACAGAACACGCAGGCTGGGGAGATGCTTCAGTGGTTAAAGGTGCTTTCTTGCAAAGCCTGATGACCCGGTTTTTATTTCCAATTACCTATGGAAAGCCAGATGTACAAAGTAGAATATGCATCTGGAGGGTTTTTTTTTTTTTTGCAATGACAAGAGGTCCTGGCATATCCATTCTTTCTCTCTCTCTCTCTCTCTTTCTCTCTCTCTCTCTCCTTGAAGATGAATAAATTTATATAAAAAGAAAAATTTCACTAAGTCTTATGTGACTGTCCCCATTTCCCTCCTCTCTGACCTTTTAGTTTTGCTTGTGTATATGTGTCCATGTGGAACCCTCTAGGATTGCCTGCAATGTGGTCACTCACCTATGATGGCCAGAGCAGAATGTCCCCTGTCCCTTTAGCTAGCTCTTCTACCTGACCCTGGTAAGTAACACCCGAAGTGACTTGGTTAAGTGAACCCAAGTTCTTCATGCTTTCAGTGACAAACAATTTGTTTGTATGCATTATAGAACAGCCCTTCCACCACTTGGCGTCATGTCTACATTAAGATGTCATGACATTTTGGTTTATCCAGGACTTCTTCATGAATTCTGCACAGCTTGCTTAGTTATCAGAACAGCACTTTCCCTTCCGAGAACCTCCTCTGTGATGTCGATCTTCCCCTCTGCTGGAGAGACACCTAGCCAGTGTGTCCCTGACATCCTCAAACACCAAGAACCACGTGAGGTCAGAAAACACAAACAAGAGAGCTAGAGACTGTTGTTTGGTACTGTTTGCCCACTAGATAATATCTTGACTTTTTTATTTTCATTTTTATAAACATACTATCTGGGACTCTCTTCTGAAATCCTTGTACTTCTACCTATGAACAAAATGAGGAGGTCCTTGGGCTATGTCACATAAGCTGCAGGTAGCCTATAAAGCCAGGCACTGTCTGCCTCTACTGTCCTTCTGATTGGTCTGCTGCTGCTTAGAAACATGGTTCTCAGCCTTCTTCTAAGGCTTTGTTAGTGACTATGCATTAGCAGCACAAATTCTTAGATGAACAGGTGCTCAGGAGGATGAGAGAAAGGAGCGGGGTGTCTGGCTTGAGTGGGCATGGCTCACTGTTCAGGAAATACTCAAAATAGTGATGGATGCTGTCTTAGACTTTGGGAAGATTCTAGTCTCTATTTTATGATCCAGTTAAATTGCACACAAACCCAGCCTAATATGTATCATTTACCAGAAGACTCCAGGCCTTTCTCATGCATGTTGGAGGCATATGTGTTTCAAGCTTAATTCCAAAATAAGAATAGAGGCTTTTCCTTTCTTTTCTTTTTTTTTATTTAGATCCAAATTACATTTATGACATAATGTGTATACACATCAAATTAGATATTGTAACAAATGTAATAAAGATTTCTAACAAATTAATATTATTTATTCACATATTCTTAGACTGTAAATTTTTGTCTGTTGCCAGTCTTAGGCATGCTTTATTGCCACGTGGGCTTTTCTTTTTTGTAAATTAATATCTTTATTATGGGTAAGTACATACTTGTATGAGCAACTCTTGTGAAGGTGTCCCCATTTCCCTCCTCTCTGACCTTTTAGTTTTGCTTGTGTTTATGTGTCCGTGTGGAACCCTCTAGGATTGCCTGCAGTGTGGTCACTCACCTATGATGGCCAGAGCAGAATGTCCCCTGTCCCGTTAGCTAGCTCTTCCACCTGACCCTCTTTTGAGTCTGAGTCTCTTTACTGATACTTGCATTGGGGAGGCTTCACTAATTCTGTTTGACTTGGTGCTGATCTGGGGAGTCAAACTCTGGCACTCTGGCTCCTTCAGGCCCTCATGCTAGTGCAGCAAGTGTATGTAAGTGCTGAGCTATCTCTCCATCCCAGAAGGGCTTCCTTGATGTGAATGACAGGCCTCTGAACAGCCTCGTGTCTCATACAAGGAAAATTATTTCTCGATTCCACCCAAAGCTGAGGATAAATGATGCAAAAACAGGTCAACAAGTGAGTATGCTTATAGAACACAAATGTGAGGACCCCTAATTCCTAACTCTGAGAGCTTTCTATTAAAATTAGAACTGGTAGAGCAGATTTTAAATTCAGAATTATCTTAACGTAAATAGTCTTTCCCTGACTCCCAGATACGTGTGAAGAGCTGAAACCTTTTTTGATAATATAATTTCTATTAAATCTATTCTATTAGCTCATGTTGAAATATTTATTTATTTGAAAGCAGGGAGAGAGAAAGGGGAGGGAAGAGAAAAGAGGAGAGGAGAAAAGAGGAAAGGAGAGGAGAGGAAAGGAGAGGAAAGGAGGAGAGAAGAGGAGAGGAGAGGAGGGCTGCGCAAAGGACTCCAGCATCTGGCTTTACATGGTAATCAAACCCCCCTCAATAAGGCTTGAAGGCAAGCCCCTAACCACTTAGCCATCTCCCCAGCCCTTGTAAGTTGATGTTTCCATCCAGAGCCACAGATTTGCAAAGGAGGCTGAAGATTATGGATGAATGAGGGCTCAGAACAGCAAGACACATTTTCAACCTCACGGAGCAGTGTACTGCCACCCTCCCAAGCTGGCCACCAATCTGCTGACTGAGTCCACCAGCTTGGAGCTAACCGCCCCCAAACACACACCCCACAACCCCAGCACTAACACATTCCTCTGGAGTCCTGCAATTGTTATCTCCAGATCACAGACCAGGTGCTTGCATGTAGCTTAGCCAAAGCTAATCCGCAGGACAGACTGGACCAGGTCTGCCAAGACAGAGGGGAGCTTATAAAAACTTGTTAGTTACAGAGGCTACGCTGACAGCTACAAGGTAATTCAATCACTTTCGAGACTATTTTCAAAATATATATGCCTTTATTATTTATCAGCAAGGAGAGAGGGGGGAAGGGAAGAAGAGAGAATGGGCACCCCATAGCCTCTTGCCAATGCAAACAAACTCCAGAAGTCTGCACTATTTTGTGCATCTGGCTTATGTAGGTGCTGGGGAATCAAACCCAGGCCAATAGGCTTTGCAAGCAAGTACCTTTAACTGCTGAGCCATCGCGTCAGCCCTGTAAACTATTTTTTTCTTGAAACAAGACTTCAAACACGGAGTGCACAGAATCGAAATTGCTTTTGTAAACTGAATTCACATCTATTCCAGACGCCAGAGCAGGAAACAGACTGTAAGCCAGAAGCCCTTTCATCTCGTCACTCTCACAAGGGCAACTCCGGTTCTGCATTTCAGTACAGCAGAACATTTTGCCCAGTTTTGTAACCTTATATTAATGGTGTCAGTTGCTGTTTGCTCTTGTGTGTGTTTCCTTTCGGTTAGCAGGGCATTTGCCAGTTTCCTCCATGTTGTGTGTGGTTAATCTGCTCATTCCCACTGCCAGATAGTATCTCTGCAAGCAGGTACTCCTGGTGATGGACCTATGAGTGGGTACAGGCAGAGATATGAATGTTCTTGTGCATGTCCTTAGTGAACTGAAGTGTGTATTTCTGTTGGGCATATAACTAGGAATTATAAAAAATTATTCTGGCATTTATTACACAATCAATGTCTATAACATTTATAGCATTTATTATATGTGATTATCTACTGCCCGCTTATACTTGACCATTCTGGAGCACTGAGGTCAATGCCACTGCATCTATTTTAGCAAGACGACTTATTACTGGGTGGTACATGTTTTATTTTGCATTATTCTTCAGGTATATTTATATTAGACGACTGTAGTCCTAACCCACTTTCATCCCCACAGTAATGTGTGAAGGAATTTGGGGAATTTAGTACTAACAGCTAGGTCTCATAAATAGTCAATGCACCTGTGGTGGTTTGATTCAGATGTCCCCCATAAACTAAATGTGTTCTGCATGCTTGATCTCAAGCTGATGACAATTTTGGAACTTGTACCTTGTTGGAGGTGTGTTGTTGGGATGGACCTATGGGTGTCGTAGCCAGATTCTCCTTAACAGTGTTTGGCACACTCTCCTGTTGCTGTTGTCCACCTGATGTTGGCCAAGAGATGATGTCCAGTTTCTGCTCATGCCAGTGTTTTCCCCTGCCACCATGGAGCTTCCCCTCGAGTACGTCAGCCAAAATAAACCCTTTTCTTCCTCAAGCTGTTAGTGCTTGGGTTCTTTGTGCCAACAAAGAGAAGTTAACTGCAACAACACCTTTTCCATCAGGCTCCATACAAAGGCAGGGAAAGGAATATTAAAGCTGACATGTGCAGGCTTTGAAATATAATAACTGAATGTGGAGTATGATGCTGTAATTATTGTATCATCAAAAGGAGAATAATCAAGATAAAGGGATAATTAAAATCATCATACCTGGCTTAATATTTTCATAACTACATCTTTTATTCCAGAGTTCTGATTTGTGAGTTCCATAATGAAATTTTATGTTTTACAAGGAGTATATTAACAGTCCAATGTACTAAAGTGGAGGTTAACATTCAAGTAGCTTAGAGCCTTCATTAGTTTTTCATGACCTATATAAGTAACAACTACAATTTCCTTATGGGTATGTATAGTACATGTCTTTCAAAGTTTGGAATTAAAACTCTATAGTTTTAAAGAAATCTCAGAGATCAATTTATGCTGACCATTTCTCAAGTGAGAGACTTCTATTACCAATCTCTTTAACATTATCCAGTTATAGTGGGCTATTTGTTATTTGTTATCAGTTTCCCTTTCTGACTGTAAACCTCCCTTGTCTCCACGCAAGAGGCACAGTATCAAAAAGGATTCAAATCTTCACACATATTTGGGAGTCAGGGAAAGACTATCAAGTGAATAGTTAAGATAATTCTGAATTTAAAATCTGCTCTACCAGTTATAAGATGTGCAATGACAAAAAGACATACTTTGCCTAAGGATCACTTTTGTGTTCATTAAATAGGAATAATAAAACTGACGTGATAGGACTCTGCTGCATATTAAAGAGATAATGCATGTGTAAACCTGCTGAAAGTGGTCAAATGATAAATGGTTATGTTATGATTCTTATTATTGACTTGTTTAATAGACTCTTTACAGGTTAAAAAATACCACTATTCAAACATTAAATCAAGCATCGTACATTTTATTTAATGCAAGTGACTTCCAAAATTAAGTTATACTGGCAATATTATGTGTAATCATAAATGGAAAAATGGCCCTGCCCTGGCTACATTAACTCCTTGGGTTATAGTTGCCACACTTTAATAATGATACCATACACAAGAAACTCTAGAAAGTGACATTCTAGGTTTAGAGATGTATTTTCTCCTTAAGTGATTAGTAATCAATTTCGTTCATATTTCAGAAATAACCACGAGTTCAGCTTATCTAGAATAAATTCTTCAACAATTTTAGTAATTTCAGGGGATCATGGGAAGGGAAATACATATGGAATAGTATTTTTATCTGTGCTCCATACATGGTGAAAAGATCACGATATCAATTCTTAAAACATCTTTAGAAAACAAAGTTATTCCAATTCCATTCAGGTTGCTAGTGATCTGTTTACAGTTTTGGAGCCAAACATTTTGAATAAAGATTCTGGACTCAAAATATTTACATGTAAATAACAAGTAAAATGCATATGAATAAGTCACTTGCCATTGAAATCAGTCTCATTCACAGGATGTGTTGTAGGTCTTATGTTGTCTGTTAGACTAAATAATATCAGAGATACTGCACAGGAATCGCCCTCGGATACAGAGTGTCAATTGTTTTCATTTCCTGTGGTCAACTATGGTCTGAAAAAAATTTGTTGTGGCCAGCTTCTTAGTTGCTGCACAAAAAGAACCCGAGCAAAAGTGGCTTGTGGAGGAATGGGTTTATTTGGTTTACAGACTCCAGGGGAGATTCCATCCTGGCAGGGAAAACGATGGCATGAGCAGAGGGCTGGACATCACCTCTGCCACAGCACTGCAAACAGCGGCAGGAAGGTGTGCCAAATACTAGCAAGGGGAAGCTGGCTTATAACCCCATAAGCCCGCTCCCAACAACACAGCTCCATCGAGGTTGTAAAACCCAAACTGCCATCAGCTGAGGATCGATCTATCAGAACACATTCATTTGTTTGTGGGGGATACCTGGATCAAACCATGACAATATTAAATGAAAATTTCCAGAATGTTTTAAATTGAATACTCCTGTGCAGTGTGAGGGGATCTTTCATGGCCATACTCAGCGTCATGAGGAACATGGATCTTTCCTTTGCCTAGTGTCTGATCCACTGTTAGCCACTAAACGGCCATCTTGTCATCAGTCAAATGTCATGCTCTCGGAGGGGGCGGAGAAAGATGGTGGACGAGTAACATCCCCAGGACTCTCTCCATAAAGGTTTGATTTTCCAGCTGGGATCCAAAGCCGGAACCGCAGCTGGACCTAAACCCAAACCCACCCTCCCCCCAGCTTCTGCACCAGCACAGACAGGGTTCCCTAGCGGCTCTCTGCTTTGAAGAGGAACAGAGAGCAGCCCCCTCCCCCACCTCATGCTCCCACCATTGTCTCCTCCCAGCTGGTTTGTCATGAAGAGCACCTTTCCCTCGCAGGCCCCTTCCCTCTAGCACCAGATCTGCCAGTGCACTTCTCTCCACGACCCCCCTACATACACAGGCAGATGCGATCCTTGGGCAAACTGACCTAGCCTTGTTCCAGGGCTAAACCTCAGGCAGATACCTGGAAACCTCCACAGAGGCCGGTTCAGATGGGTACCTGCCTACCTGCCAGGAGGGCACAGGTGGTCTCGGTGATTACCAGGGATCACATGCCACTGCCAGGTGGGAAGACACTGGGCTCTTTAGTTGGAGGTGCTGGGGCTGGTTTTTTTTTTTTTTTTTTTACTGCAACATACCAATCAGGGACAGGGGCCTATGAGGTGGCTCTAAGACTACAGTCACATACAGAGTGATCCAGACGGGAAAAGAGCTAAGCCTGTCTGGAGACAGAGCACCCTAACAGGATAGACCTCTGTTTAAGATCAAACCTGCTGATCATTCCACTGGAAGTAAAGTGGGCTGAATAGCACTCCTGAGGGTGCCTGAGTCCCACTACCCTACCTGGACATAGGCAGAAACCAACGAAAAAAACCCACAGAAATTAAAGACGGATCTCCCCAACTCAGGGCCTCTAGTCCCATTATGGAACAGGAAAGTGACAAGGAAGTGTAGACAACAAAAATACAATCCCAAACAGAGAATAATATGACTCCTGATCACAACTGCAATGCAAACATGAAGCAGTTAATGGCTGATATAGAAACTATGAAAAAAGACATGAATGAGATGAAGCTCACCAACTCAAGCATAGACTCCAGACTGAATTCAATGGAGAGAAATATGAATGAATTCAGAAAAAAACATTAAGTGAATTGAAGATGAACCAACTTTGGGAGGAGCTAGACAATCAATTAATTAATTTTGATGGGGACTTAAGAAAACTTAAAAATGATTTTCAGGAATCCATAGCAAAAACAAATCCCAGAGATTCAGGGATGGTTCAACATACGCAAGTCAATAAATGTAATAAATCACATTAATCGGCTCAACCACAAAAACCACATGGTTATTTCAATAGATGCGGAGAAGGCCTTTGACAAAATTCAACACCACTTCATGTGCAATGCTCTGGAAAGAATAGGCATAGATGACCTATACCTCAATTTAATAAAGACAATTTACAAAACTCCTAAAGCACAAATCATTCTCAATGGGGAACGACTCAAGGAGTTCCCACTCAATTCAGGAACAAGACAGGGGTGTCCACTCTCACCACTGCTCTTTAACATAGTGCTTGAAGTTCTAGCCCAAGTGATAAGACAGGAGAAGGGCATAAAAGGGATACAAATTGGAAAGGAAGAAACTAAACTATCCCTCTTTGCAGATGATATGATCCTTTATATATCAGACCCAAAGAATAGTATCAGTAACCTCTTGAAGGTGATTAATGCCTTCAGCAACGTGGCAGGATACAAAATTAATACACAAAAATCAATAGCCTTTTTTATATGCAGAAGACAAGCAGACAGAAAAAGACATCAGAGAGACTGTCCCATTTTCTATAGCCTCAAATAAAATAAATACCTTGGAATATCACTAACCAAGGTTGTAAAGGACTTATATATGGAAAATATTGAAACACTCAAGAAGGAAATAAAGGAGGACATGAGAAGATGGAAAGATATTGCATGCTCATGGTTAGGGAGAATCAATATAGTAAAAATGGCAATCCTGCCAAAAGCGATTTATAGATTCAATGCCATGCTGATAAAAATCCCAACCTCTTTCTTCACAGACATAGAAAAAAATAATCTCTAAATTTATTTGGAAGGGCCAAAGACCTCGGACATCTAAAAGTATTCTAATTAAAAAGCTACTCAGGAGGTATCACCATCCCTGACTTCAAAACATACTACAAATCCATAGTAACTAAAACAGCATGGTACTGGCATAAAAACAGACAGACAGATCAATGGAACAGGATTGAAGACCCATCTTTATTTAGAAGTAACTTCAGTTATTTGGTCTTTGACAAGAGGGCCAACAATGTACACTGGGCCAAAGATAGCATCTTCAACAAATGGTGCTGGATGAATTGGATAAACACGTGCAAAAAAATGAAAATAGAACCACTCCTTTCACCATGCACAAAAATCAACTCCAAATGGACCATAGACCTGAATATAAATCCTGTAACCCTGAACACCCTGGAAGAAAAAATAGGAGGAACTCTACATGAAATAGGAGTAGGGAAAAATTTCCTGAGCAAATTTCCAGCAGTCCAGGAAATACAATGAACACTTAACCAATGGGACATGATCAGACTGAAAAGCTTCTGTACAGAAAAACAAACCATACTCAGAGCCAATAGACACCCTTCAAATTGGGAGATGATTTTCGCCAGCTACAACTCAGACAGATGTCTAATTTCAAAAACCTACAGAGAACTCAAAAAAATTAATAACAAAAACCCAAAATGCCCCCTCACTAAATGGGGCACTGATCTCAACAGAGAATTCACAGAGGAGGAAACACAAATTGCCTTGACCCATCTAAGAAAGTTCTCAGCATCCTTAAGCACCAGGGAAATGCAAATCAAAACCACAATGAGATACCATCTTGCACCTGTCAGAATGGCAATCATAAAGAAAACCAACAACAATCATTGCTGGCGATGATGCAGGGAAAAAGGAACCCTCATTCACTGCTGGTGGGATTGCAAACTTGTTCAACCGTTATGGAAAGCAGTGTGGATACTCCTAGACAGAATGGACATAGAACTACCAATGGACCCAGCTATCCCTCTACTAGGCATCTACCCGCAAGATGTCACATCTCGATGCAGAGAATTTTGTACAACTATATTTATAGCAGCTCAATTCATAACAGCCAATAATTGGAATCAACCCAAATGCCCACCATGGAGGAATGGACAGTGAAACTGTGGTATATTTACATGATGGAATTCTACTCAGCTGAAAGGAAAAATGACATATCGAAATTTAGGAAAAAAAATGGTCTGACTTCAAGCAGATCTTACTAAGCGAACACTCAAAAGAACAGAGAATTGAACGCCGCATACTCTCCCTCATATGCGATCCTTAACAAGGATAACCTTTTTCTCTATGCAGACTAATAGAGAGAAGTGAGAGGTTATGAATGAGGTGTAAGGGAATGAGAGGAATGGCTTAAGCATGAGGCTAAACCAAATTAGGTTCAAAAACATAAAATCCTCACGAGCATAATGTAACCTACAGAGCAAGTACTGGGCTTCAACTGGCAAGAGGGGCCATGAGTGGCAGGGGAGAATGTCTAAGCCTGTGAACAATTGAGCAGTCTGACAACACCAGGTCCCAGCCAACAGTTCGTTCCCTCACTGAGCTTTTGACCAAAGTGACCCATGAGGTTCCAAAAACAAGACAGAATTCTGTCAAAGCCCTTGAATGCCCTCCCCAGGCCTGAGGCAAACCCCTGTTGCTGAAGAAACCACAGAATGCCATCGATCAGCATCGAGAGACCCTTCCAGGTCTGGAATTGTAACCATCCCCCAGATGGCAGTTAGTGCAGTGCTGGAAGGCACTACACAAGCTGCCAGGGGAAGCACATCAACAATAATTGGAGTAAACAGACCACTGGCATGAAACACAGTCTGCGGCCATGAATAGGCTGACCACACCTCCTACTGGGAGAGAACAGCAAACCAAGAAAGGAGCACTTGTGCAATGGAGGAACCTGGGCCTTGGGGAGACAATCAACAGCTATTAAATTCAGCCAAATATTCCACTCAGTGAGGGGGAACCCTTGATTGGAACTGAGGATTCAGGGCGATATGCATTGGATCCCGTACTCTGGGGCTCCCAAGAAAAGATGCACTATGCGAGTGATTGACAGGGAGGCTTCTAAAAACAGAATCTAGGTAATCCAGAATAGTGTATATTTGTTAGCCTATACTGATCTCACTCTCCGATGGAGATTGTGTTTATATTTTTCAGGATGAAGTGAGAGACCTGTGGCCCATATAACCCTACCAACCGACCACAGGCAGAAAGCTGAGATCCTGGCAAGAGATGAGCCACCACAGTCATATCATGGAGGATCCATATGGAACCCTGCAGAGAATAATGGGATGAACAAGGGACCTACAGTCACAGCCATTCAATCAACAAAGGATAAGCCAGTGAGACAGAAACCAACGATTCTTGACACAAAAACCCCTAAGCTCACAACATTAAAGCAGCCTTAATACTCACCCACCATGACTCAGGGAACTGAGCGGAAGAGGGGGCGGAAAGATTGTGAGAGTTGTGGTGGGGGAGATTATCAGAGGCATGGCACCCCTCAGTAACAACACACTTGGGTCAGGAGAACCCAGCTGAATACTAGGCTATCCATGGTCCCATACCACAAAGACTGATCCAGACGGCCCACAGAGGAGGATATCCAGCTGACTGGGGGGGGGGCAATGAGGAATTGGGGATAACAACTCATTGTTGGCCCACTAAACAATGTAACTCATTATGGACAACAAAAAAAATATCATGCTCTCTCAGGGCTCGTGTTCAAATCACCCTTATTTCATTTAATAATGTCTGGAAGTACAAGTAGAGCGAGGCTGGAGATTCAGATATTGAGAGAGAAGTTGTGAAACGCTTCCTGTAAGTGAATTTTTTTTTTTCACTTAAGGGAAAGGAAAAAAAAGAAATCAATTCCTGAAGCTGTTAAGATCTAAGATAAGATTGAAATGTCCATCTCTGAAATTGGGAAGAAAGAAAAAGAAATCCACATTGATACGGAAAAGGAGCAAGGTTGTTTTATTTATATGTCATCAGCCAGGGGCAGAAAGAAGCCCAAGGAGACATGGGTGCCACCTTGCCTGCAGGACCAGAAGCTCCATGTGAGTCACTCTCATCCTTGATGGCTGCAAGGACAGGAGCTTGCTGCTTCTTTCTCAGGTTAGCACCCCTGTGGGCTGGCCCTTCCTGAGTCAGCTCCTTGAGCCTACCAACCAATCAGATCTCTCCCTTTCTCATCCTAATTGGATGTTTGATCCACATAAATCTCATAAACCCCATGTGTAAATCTCTCTTATTCCCCTGACCCTTTTGGGTGAGCTCTCTCCCTTCCCACCTGGCAGGGACCGGGAAGATTTCTTTTTATCCATTACTTCCCTGCCTTGCTTTGGGGGTGCTTTCTTGCTTTGCTACATGTGTGATCTCTCGTTAAGCTCTGAATACTTTACTAACCCTTAATCCTCTGTGATCTCTCATGTGAGGGGGGATCTTCCCCAGCCAGGCTGGGAAAGGTGGGAGGGGGTGGGTGGACTTTCTTTTGGCTTGGGCTTTCCCTCTGGATCCCAACTCTCTCTAAAATAAGCCTCATAATTCTCAATTCACCCTTCTCTGAGTCCAGGTTTTCAAGTCTTTGCTAAATTGGACAAGAATCCACAAGTTGGTGTTCAGAGGCCTGGGAACTCCTGCATCTTTATGGTGTTAAATCTCTCCCTGCACCCAAAGTCCTGAGTCCTGAGGATAAGACTCACCCTAACTGGAGGTTTGACCCACATGAAAGGACCTGACATGTACATACACATCCTGGACCCCGACTCTCTTGCTCCTGTTTTACCTCTTGGTTCTTGGCTCTTGGTCCTCATGACCACTTGGGTAAGCTCTTAGCTCTTTCCTTGTGGAGGGGTGTATTCTTGGTCAGACTGGAAAAGGGAAGGATTTCTCTTTGACCGGATGCTTTTCTGTTTTGCTTTGTGTGTGTGTGTGTGTGTGTGTGTGTGTGTGTGTGTGTGTGTGTGTGTATGTTGACTTTGCCCCATGTGAGGGAGATTTTCTCCACCTCTCTTTCCCCTTCTCTAGCCTTTCTTCTGGATAGCAACTCATCTAAAATAAATAAATCTTACAATTCAGAATTTGCTCTTCTCTGTGTCTGTGTTTTCAATTCTTTTATAACTTGGACAAGGACCCAAAGCTGAGGTTCATGGACCTGGGCTCCTGCATATTTATGGTCATCTAATCCCTTTCTGGACTTCAAAAATCTCACAATGTTATTTCTGCTGTCTCCCCTTACATGTGGCCATATAGTTACGGCCATAATGTGTGATGAATGCTGAGTAAATAATAAAACAACAAAAGTTTTAAATGTGTGGGTAGAAAACATTTGCAGAGCCACATTCCAGTGGGTGGTAACAGGCTATGCCAGAAGGCATGGGGCTTGAGTGAGGACTTCACGGAGGGATTCCATTACATATATGATACCAACCAATGATTGCAAGTAAGGGACAGTGACAGAGATTCTGGAATAGGTTCCTGAAGGGGCCTCACACCCTGCAACCCTGTTTCTGGCTGTGATATCTGCTTTAGGCTACAGAGGAGGGGCTACTGTAACCAAAAGAAGAAAAGAAGACGTCACCCTGCCCAGTCAGATAACAAAAGGTGCAGAGATGATGTGAATTCATTCTGGCATTCTAAGGATTAGTCTTAAATTCTTCTTGCTTAAGGGCTAAGCTCATTTGAAACTGTACTAATTTGAAAAATAAACACAGAAACAATACATTTCATTCCAGGGACATTTATGTGTTAGGAGCTACTAATGAGTGAGTTCCTTTAAGGTCAAGAGTTTTGTTTACCTCCAAAATGTCTCCCTAACAACCAGAGTAAAAGAGAGCTGCTTAGAGATGGTGAGTAGAGAGTGATGGAGATAATAAGAAACAGGGGTCAGGAAAGCTTGTGAAGAGGCGGAGTGCAATAGCCCTAAGTCAAAGCCTCAGTAGAGACATAAAGACCACACTAACTGCTGAGAACTTACAGTCAAGTGATTTCCCCTGTGCTCAGATGAACAAATAAACTGAAAATGAAGAGAAGACGGCACAGAACAGGTACAAAGAATACAATGCCATTTAATAGAAATTCTAGAGATAAGAATCCGGGTAGAACTGAAATAGAACATTGAAAAACACTTGGAGAAAAGGTGATCCGATCCAAAGAAAAACTGTGGCTTAAAACTATGAAAAAATAAAATAACATAACAGGTACATTTAATAGAAATAAAACCACATCAAGATTTACCTGGAGACACCCAAATGTGGTGGTGCACGCCTTTAATCCCACCCAGCACTTGGGAGGCAGAGGTCGAATAGCTATGAGTTTGAGGCCAGCCTGGGACTACAGAGTGAGTTCTGGGTTAATCTGGGCTAGAGTGAGATACTATCTCAGAAAAAATAAAAATAAAAATAAACAAACAAAAACAGATTTACCTGGGGTATTTAAATTTATACTCACACATATGCATATCAGTCAGCTGATGGTGGGCTTTGCCCCCTTGAGATCTGAAAGATCCATGTCTGGGCTTATATATCTATCTTGTTTAAAATTATTTTAATAGGTGAGATGAGTTTTCTGATATTTAAAGATTTAATATATGCTATTCAGGCATCACAGAGAAATTTAAGGCAAACATTGAAATGAACTATGTCAAATAAGATACAAAAGATATTTGATAAGAAATAATGAGCCAAGTATGGTGTTGCATATCTTTAATCCCAGCACTCAGGAGGCTGGATTAGGAAGCCTCTGTGAACCCAAGGTCAGGTTAGCCTGGGCTACAGTGAGAACCTGCCTTGAAGAAAAAAAAAAAAGAAAAAGGAAAAAAATAAGGGAAATAGGAATATGGTTGAGAGGAACTTGGAACCCCACTGGACATGCTTTAAAAATGATTGTGAGGGCTGGAGAGATGATTACCGGTTAAGGTTGGCCTGCAAAGCAGAACTCAGGTTTGATTCCCCAGTACCCATGTAAAGCCAGATGCACAAGGTGGCACATGTGTCTGGAGTTTGCAGTGGCTGGAGGCCCTGGTGCATCCATTCTCTATATGCCTCTTTCTCTCTCTCTTTCTCAAATAAATAAATACATAAAATTTTTTTTAAACTGATTGTGAAATTATGTTGCTGCTGTCCACTTTCCAAGAAGTGATCTCTACAGCAAAAATTAGAGGGACAGAAGAGAAAGAAGAGTGAAGGAAGGTAGGTAGGAAGGAAGAGGTGGGAGGGAGGGAGGAAACATTAAATTCAGTTAATTCCACTGGTTGTACTGGATTAGAGAAAGAAGAAAGATGACACAGTGTTTCGTTTATCCCATAAGAAAGCCCAAGATCACCTGATCTGATCTGAGGAGCACTTGGATGGGGGAAAGTTGGTGTTCTAATAACTCTGATCATTCAGCACACGGGTTGGGAGTGATTCAGAAAATATTAAACTTTTATAGGAGTTCTCATCCTTTCTTCTTAACTACAATTCATCAGCACACAAAACATTCTTGATAAAGAAAGGTGACTCCTCTGTTCAACCACCATCAGAACAAACAAACAAACAAACCAAAGAAAATGGTATATATGCAATATTTATATAACTATCAAAATACATGAAAATTGATAAATTCTCTTTTCAACAAGAAAAGATGGAGGATTTTCTTTTCAGGATCATTATATGATTTTAGAAAAGTCATATACTTTATTCAGGTATGATTTTATCTAAACAACATAAAAGGGTAAAATAGAATAGGCAAATCTTTATGAACACATACACATAAAAAAATTTTGTTTAGTACTACTTATAGGAGACCAGAAGAATTCAAGCTAAAATACAAGACAAGGTTATTTCTAACTAATATAGAATATCAACCAGACAGTAGTCTTAAAATATATGTATGTTATATATGTATATGTATAAATGTATGTATGTATGTGTATGAAAAATTTTAACAATGTGAGAAATACTTTGATATTTTGTTAAAAAATGATGATTCAAAACCTATATATCCTTTCAGATTCTATGCAGGAAACATGCACACACACAAAAAGCCAAGAAAAATGAAAGGGATTTAAGGCACATGACTTGGCAGTTGAATTATCAGTTACAATTTTTAAATGATTCTCTTTGTTATCAAAACTATTGACATTGTCTCCGAAATGAAATTTTTAATACTAATCATAGGCTAATCTGGTGACAAAAATGGTGTCCATTTAAAAATAATATTTTAGCTATATTTCTAATTTTTAAAAGAGTGGGTTTTCTTTGCCAATATTTTACTTTGATTTGGATTTTAAAGATCATAAGTCACCAGATACAAGTATTTTTGCCACTCATAATTATTGTAGCAAAATGAGTGTGAGCTCACTGCCCCCTTCCCCTACATTCATTGTTACATTCCTCAGGCCACAGATGGCTACGAGATGAGAAACTACCAGAGCTTTGAAGTTCAGTGAGACAAAAGTAATTGCTTTAACTGTGATAAGGAAATTAGGAGAGACAAGGCCAGAGAATACCTGGGGAGAATATCTGAATTTCCTGAGACCTATTGTAAATGTGTGAACTACTAGATAATGGTAATTTGCATAATGTCACATACCCTACTCTGTACAGACTATAAAATATCTATGTAACTAGGGTTCGTGGCCAATGCATTTATGCTTGTGTGACTGTCAGATGCCTGCAGGGACCACCCCTCCCCTTCCAGCCCCTCCCCTTGAATGGGAGGTGTCTAGTTAGAGCTACAACCTAGGTGCTAAAACTGATTGGTCAGATATGAACCAATCAGCTGTCCTTCTGACTCACCTGGTGAGGACTTAAAACTAGCTTCCCTAGAGGAAGTAGGCCCTCTTCCCCCACATGGCAATGGAGTAGGACTGCTGACCCAGGCCTCAGTGAGGTAAGGCCTGTACCCCTGGGTAGGGGGCAGGCTCCAGACCTTTTCTCTCATGAATCTCTTTCTCATAAAGGGAGCTTTCTGTTATCTTTTCTTGGGCTGTTTATCTAACTAAATAATATAAGCTCTGTGAACTCTCTGACACGTGTTTTCCCCACACTGGTGGCAGAAAACTCTGTAACTTCCCACATGATGACTGGGAAGTTTCCCCATCCAACTCCCTTTTTCCTAATCTACTAAATTAAAATAAATGTGCAATTAAATTTTAATTCTGTGTCTGTATACAATTCTTTGGCATTAGAGGACAAGAACTCGGAGCAGGAGGAGGGGGAAGGGAGGATTCCAAAACTCTCTCTCTCCCCATGTTGCTTACAATTATTAATTATCAAAAACCTGTATCACTTGGACCTTGGGCCTGGGTGAAAATTAAACTCCCCTCTCCTCTTGCTGCAAAGGCTTTGTCTGTTTACTACCGGATATTTCTACAACATAATGAAGGTGCAACTGTTTTTATACAGAAATAAACCAACAAGGTTATGTCTACTTCCATTGTACTAAGGAGATGATAGCTATAACTTAAGTAATTCCTATAACTTGGAATGTTACACTCAATAAAATCCACAGACTGTGTCAGAATGTATAGTATCTTTGGAAACCCTTGTGCTAGTTCCTGCAAAACTAAACATTTCATGCACAATTCTCTTTAAAAATTTTTTAAGAACATCAGATTCTGGTATAATTAATCTACATTTCACAAAATCAAACTTATGCATTAGCTTTTAAGAATTTTACAGTCATGAATAGAAGTGAGGTGAGGAGCCATGACTGATCTTTTGTTATGTTATCGAGGCTCTTACTAATGGGGTAATTAATCATGTCATTTTGAAAATTAAAGTATTCTTTAAAGTCAAATACTCCTTTTGCATTTTGCTTGTTGAAGGGAAAAATACTTCTTTCTGTAAGTTTATTGTAAAATTTTCTCCTGTAGAGTTTCAGTATGTAGTTACACAACATCAAGAACAATGACAGAGAAATCAGACAATGTGCCTATAGTGCACAGAGGTGCTCTCTTGTCATTGAAGGTGACAATGCATTTTGTTGTGTTGTACATATAAACTAAACGCCGAGCCTTCAGAACTCCTTTGAACACAGTATTTCAACCACCCGTGATAAATTCATAAAATTTATGAATCAAAATAAACAGTTATTTTATAAGAATTTTTTTTCACTTTCTGTCTTTATGAAGAAGATACCATGGTGAAGAGATACAATAATGACAGACAGAAATGAATCATAAATAATCAGATGAATTGTAACTCAGATGATAAAGTTTCAGAATAAGAGAGTGGGAAAATCGAATTTATGCTTTTATTTCACATGTGATTCTTTTTGCCCTAATAAAATAATAAATGAATGAAAGGTTTTTTATGTAGATAGCACAAAATGAATAAAAGGTTTTTTTATGTAGATAGCACAAAAAAGAGATGCTAACAGGTGAGAGAGGTCAATATATTTGTAAAGACAAAAAAAAATGAACATTTCAGGAGCTAAGGTTCTATTCAGAGAGAAGGTCATGCAATATACCAGGAAGTGACTCTCAAAAGACAACCTCCTCCTATTGATGGAGAATGTGTGTCTGGTCAATCACAGCCTCTCTTTCAGAAGCTCCCCATCAATATTTCACATCATACAGGCATAGCTGCACATCAACTTTTTGAGACTTTGCTTTGAAAACTGAACAAAGAGAAACACTCCCGGGAATTTTGAATTCTGTTAATATGATAGGGAAGAAGCCAATCAAGCTAACAAAAATTTTAAAAAATCATAACAAAGTTACAAAGAAAAAAAGTCAATGCAGGGAGGAACAACAACCCCAAATATTATAATAGAGGCAAGGAAAAGATACAACCTGTCACATAAGAACAGGATGCAATTTAAGACAAATCAGAGGATATAAATGCATGCTTGGACACTGGAAGAAAAAAAAAACTCTATTGTATAACTAAAAACGTCAAAGTCAGAATTCAAATAAAAGTTGAGAAAATAGTTTATAAAGCAAAACAAAAGTCAAGGAGTTTAAAGTGAGGCAATAAGATTCCAAGCATCAGACTGGGAACAAATAAGAAGAGCCAATAGAAAGGAAGAGAGGAAAGAAGATCATTAAGGTGATGCTATAACCCTGCTCAGAAGTAAAAGAAGTGATCATGAGAACAGAGGTGCATTTGGGAAGACCAGGGGTAGAGGAGGTAGGTAGTGGGTCTAGCAGCTGTTTGCAGGAGAATTTCATCTAGTGAACTGGTGTTTAAATGAGTGGGCAATAAAATAGATGTCCTCAATATTGTGAAGCAAAGGAATTCCAATTGGAATTCTACCCACAGCTACATTTTATTACTGAGGAGCTAGAATGGATATTTTATTTAAACCAGGAAAATGACTTCCTAGATCTTAGCCTCAAAAGCCAAGAAAAGGAAAAATATATATATATATATTTTTTAATATTTTATTTATTCATTCTCAAGCAGAGAGATAGAGA
>PVHP010027008.1:0-24197 GCA_004024765.1 Zapus hudsonius | reverse complement strand
CTATTATATATATATATATATATATATATATATATATATATATATATATATATATATATATATGCCAGTCATGACAGATTCTTCTTATGAGGAAACCAGTGAGATTATTTACTCCAATGTCTTCATCTCAAGTGAATCACCAGTCTAAAGACCCTGCCTCAATTATGATAGTAGGTGAAATATTGGACCTTGGGGATTTGGGTAAAAAGAATTCAGCCCATCACAGAAGCAGGGGAAATGGAAGGAACCAAGTGGGTGGGTTATCTGGCTGAGAGCACACAGACACAGTAGGAGGAGGAAACCAGGGACAAGGCACCCATAGGAATGACAGGGATGATGCTGATTTCACAGCTCAGGAAGACTGAGAGCACCAATACTCAAGGCACAAAAATGAATATTTTCTTCCCTGCTAACATGACAAGTTTTGTTTTTGAATACTTAATCCAATTTGGAAGGATCATTAGTTGTACTAGGGGGGAAAATCTGTTTTACAGTATGCTAGAAAAATACATGGCTTCTTGTTTATGGACCATCACTTTGGACATTCCATGTTTTCTTTCATTTACCTAGTATGTTTACAAAATCAGGTGCTGAGGTCTATCTATAGAAATGTTTTTATACTGCTGACAATAAGGTTTGGTTAATCATGAACATGAAATAATACCTGTGAGAAACATGAATTTTGTTTTCATCTCCTCCCAAAGATGTTAGTTCATTCTCTTCACTTGATCCTTTCATCCTATGAGGTGAGGTGTGGCTCTACTACTTTTACACATTTCTAGATTTTATTATCTTCTGGATGCTTTTTATGAATATTACATTCACAAAAACCTTAAGTCTAATCACATTTAAGGATGAAGTATAGGGGTTGGAAAAGTATTGTGGTTGATGCAGTGCTTACAGAACATACAGGAGGCCCTGGGTTTAAACACACAATTCAGCATAAACAGGTGTGGCAGAGAACTCATCATCACAGAACTAAGAAGGTGGAGGAAAACAGTCAGGAGGTAGAGGGCATCCTAGGCTACATATGGAGTTGGAGTCTAGTCTTGGCTACATGAGTCAAAAAAGGGCAAAAAAGAGAAAAAAAAGGAGGGCAGTAGGTTGGATTCTATGTGGGCAATAAAGTTGAACAAAACATACTTTTAATGAGCTGATGGCGTGACAGGGGAAATGACTAAAAGTAATGAGAATATAAAATAGAATGTCATAAAATACTAAAAATTATAGAGGAATCCATAAATAGGTGTGATTTGGAGAAAGCTTCCTAAAGTAACAATCCCTTGGATTTAATGTAAAAGGATAGGCACACTTTCTAGAAAGTGATGAGAGCTGAGGTCCAGTGTGGGAAGAGGAGCCAACAGTGTGTATATAGAGGTGAAGAAGAAGAAACTTCAGACATGATTTGTGAACAAGTGTTTTCCCTTGGAAAACAGCAATAGAATGGGCCATCATGGGCAGCTTGGAACCTGGGGAAATAGTCCAAATATGAAATTTATGCCAAGTTTCCAGGGAAGCCGACAGCTTACTTAACCAACCAGTCAACCTATTTCTAGTGCTTTATCACTGTGCTGATAGGCGAGGAGTGAGGCATGTGGTTTCATTTGCCCTTGGAATAGTGTGTGAGCAATAGAATATGAAATGGAGTGACAGTCCTTATGATTTTCCCAACTAATGATTGCATTTGCCTATTTTTTGCTTCTGTGTTTGGATGCCATGAGAATATGAAATATCATGGGATTTTGAAAATTCAACTCAATATTTATTAAAGACCTTCAGTGTGTCAGGCATCAGATATAAAGAGGAATAACAGCTGCTTCTTAAGAAGGTCAACATTTGCCTGACTTCCCATTTCATACCATTCTACCTTGTATTATATCAGTTTTTGCAATTGTAAATAAATTACCTAGAATATATATGAAGACCTAATCATTAAATATACCAGCTTAAAATCAAACAGTAATAGTCTAAAACTCTCTGACTGTGGTCTGGAGCAAGTTATTTAACTGATGTAAGATCTCTGACCTTAGTGTCTTCACTGTGAAATAGAGGTAGCCGCCTTGTTAGCATTATCAAACTGCTACATAAAAAAGCATAATATCAAACAGAGCATGTGGCACAAAGTAATATTCAACAAAAAGTGATCTTTATGATTTCTTAAGCAGTGCTTTGTGTCCAGTGTTCTGCATTACATGGACTTTTCTGTGCCTGGGGAGAAAGAAATGAGGATCTCAGAAGCTGGGAAATAAGATACAGGGCAGTAGGACATTGCTTACTAATTGCCACTTAAGCCATTCTGAAATTAGATGACTCAATAGCATTTCCTTTTTTTTTTTTTTTTTTTTTTTTTGCTTGTCTGGAGATGTTTGTGATATTTCATCTTAATTTTCATTACCCATTTTCCATGGCCTCTTCATAGAGGCTTCTGACTCCATGAGAATTTTCATACATGGTAGCTGCTTCCAAAACTTAAGAGACAAAATTTCTAGTCTGACTGGTCATGGTGGCTCACACTTATAATCCCAGTATTCATTTGGCTAGGGTTGGAGGTTCACTAGGTTTGATTCCAGGATGGAGCATCAGCATAAATTCTAGGCCAACCTGGGTTATAGTGAGACCCTGTCTCCAAATATATATATATATATATATATATATATATATATATATATATATATATATATATATATATATATATATATATATCAGTCCTGTTCTGTGTTGCTGCTATATTCCCTAGTGAGGCTGTCCTAAGAGTCACCCAGATTTTTAAGGAAAGAAAGTTGACCTTAACTTTTGAGAGGACAGTGAAAAGTGACAAAGCATTGAGCACTTGATCACATAGGACAGTTTTTAGTACTGAATAAACATTACCTGTCTTTATTCTTTTGGTGAGGAACTTTAAGCCCAAGTATGATATAAGACAGCCAAGGTAAACTTATTATTAAATGAATGAGCTGCGGTTAAATCCAAAATATAATTCTAGGAAATCCACTCTTTGCTTATCCTTGGAACACAAGCATCATAAGCTCCCGTGAGAGACAGCAAACAGGGTGGTGGCTGGAAGTATTAATTTTTCAGCCTTCTGCAAATCTTCCTGATCATTTCTCCATCAAGCCTACTCCATTGTCTAGAAAAGAGGAGGATGAGGCCCTTCACAGAGGGATGAAATAGAGATTGGATGAAGAATATGTCCAATGCAAAATTCTTGAATTCACACCTGATATCCAAGGACTATCCAGTACTTTATAGCTATTGTTGCCATTATCACAATCCAAATTCCTAAGATACAAACATTTATCTCTGTCTCTTTCACTTCTTTTTCACTCCAAAAGTAAAATATCTTCCACAGCTACCTCCTGATTGCCTAATCCAGGAGATTTTTCTGTTGTCCACAGCTCCTTGCAGTGATTGTAAGACCCTTCTTCCTTGGCACTCATCACTGGAGGCACTCATGTATAGTAGGGCAAGTCTGAAGCTGCCAAGAGCACATATCTAAGCAAGAGGGATGAATCTAGACAAAGCATGCAGTATGTTTGTTTCTGTATTATGATGGCTCCCCAGCAGATGGCAGTAATGTGACCTGGTCTGAGAGATGGGAAGGCATCTTGAGTACAAGCACCTTCTTCCCCTTACACACAGGCACCATGTGGCCTGGTGGTGGCCACGCTTTTCACTGTCCTTTCTCACCTGCCTTCACCACCCAATCTTCCTGTGGCCCCTAAATGTATGGGATGCTCTTTTCTGCAATTACTCTCCATACTCTAAGTAGCTAATTAAATAGCCTCTCATGGATGCAGTAATCACTCTCTTGCTAATGAGTCCAAACTCCTCCAGCACCAATTTCCTTAAGCTTCCTATGTCTTGCTGTCGTTTTCACCAGGATGTCTCAAGAAGCAAATTTGTTGTGTCCAAAGCTCACTTCATCATCTGTCTCTTATAAATGATGCCAGATGACTCTTGTGTTTTGTCTACATTCTCAAAGAAAAGCTAAGATTTGTTATCATATACAGGTGTACAGTGGAAGAAACAGAATTATGTGTTTGTGGGATCTCCCTGTGGTTTCATGGAGGGGGCTGTTATCCTCAAACTGAGAGTGCACCAGGCACTCAATCCCCAGTACTCTATCTCCATCACCTTGCTCTTGTGGGGTTCCAAAGGTGAACTCAAGGCTGGCCCTAGCACTTGGCTTGGGATAGATTCCACCTGTTTTATCCATTTCCTAGTCCATCTAGATGATAATATTCTAGCAATTGTTATTGTGATTCCTGGTCTTCTACTTCATTCTTGCTTTGGTTTCAAACTCTAAAAGTATGTGCTTTTTGTATCTTCCCACTGGAGATTTAATAAAGTTGCTCTACTTACTAAACAAGATGTTGCTATCTTATCCATTATAAGTTATGTTTTACAGAGATGGTAGATAGATACATGTAAAGTAGAAGCTTAACTTTGTCATCTCTATATCATTTACTTTCTGAGATTCTTATTGACTACTGGGTTAAATTCAGCTTGATATAATCCATGTCTATTTCCTCCGTAGGAAGCTTTCTCTGACCACATTTCACAAGACTTCCATCTATGAGTCCCACATGCCTACATTCCCTTACTTCAAAATTATCTTTGTTATCATTCTCATTTCATGTCAGTTTCCCTGCTTCTACTATGTGCACAAGGACCCTGCCTGCTCCTCCATCACCTTTGTATTCATAGTACCTGAACAATTTGTTAAGCTCTATTAGCTACACACATGTTTGCAATGGATGGAAGATTTGGATATTGGGTAGAATTGAACAGTTGAAGAAGTAATGAGATAGTTTATGAGGGAAGAGATAATGTATAATAAACTGAAGGAGGCCATAGACCCTTCCTGAAAAAGAATCTAAAGAGGAATGATACAAATTCAAAGACATGCATTAATATTAGGATTTGCTGAGAGCAGGTATAGGAGAAGGTATTCCTTTAATCTCATATAGCACATATTTCTTCCTTTTCATGCTTGTATAAAACTTCATGTTTTTGCAGTATTTTTATTTCTCTAAGGCAAGAGCATACTGAATAATCTGGAGGTACACATGAGATGCCTCAACATTTCAAATGCAGAGAAGTCCAAATAATTACTATCAACAAGTCGTGATCATCTCTATTTTTTTTCTAAAGACCTGTTGCACACATAGATATATACTTAATAGACAAAAATTTAAAGCAGTAAGGCAACTCATTTTCTCTGGAAATGTCTGCAAGGCATTTCAACCTTTATAGCTGATGCTGCAACTCCATAGTCTTAGGTAAAAAGAAGTGTGTTTTTTTGCCAAATTCCATTGTAAAATTTAAAAATATTTAATCCTGTAATATTATATTATGTCACATATATACATAGATAAATTATGAGGAAGAATCATCTTATAGTATTTTAAATTAGTCCTGTTTGTCATCAAGGTATCTTTCATTTTATTTCTTTTTTTTTAAATTTGGGGTGGTTTCTTCTTATTAGATTGTGTTTTTGTTAAGATCAGGTCTCATATAGTCCAGCCTAGCCTTAAATTCCTGACCTTCCTGCCTTCATCTCCCAAATTTTTGGATTATATATGTTTATTAGTTTTTAGTCAAGTAACTTTCAAACTAGTACATTTCTGTCCAACACCATCATGACTGCAATCAATTCCTGGAGTTCAGGCATTCATCCAAATTCTTGGGTTGCACATTTGAGGATTCAACCAACCACCTACCACATATTAAAATTATTTAGAAAAATTAAAATGGAAATAAAATTATGCAAATAATATACAATTGTTTACATAGCATTTACATAAGAGTAGGAATCATAAACAGTCTAAATATTATTTGAAACACAAAGGAGAATGAACACAGATTGAACTCAAATATTATAACACTGTCTATAAACTACTTGAATATCTACAGAAGTCAGTTTCCTCTGAAGGGTCCTGGAACCAGTCCAGAAAATACTGATGGGCAGCTAGCTGTACTGCTGTAGTAAAAACCCTAAGAGGCCTTGCATGTATATTTTGACATTTTTACAATCTACACTGAAGTGTTGTTTCCTAGCAGGGGTGAGCAGCTTCTTGTGAGAGACTCGGTAACATCTAAACACACTAAACTTGCTATGACTAGAGAGCTGGAGCTGTGCCGTGAAGATCAAAAAAAAAAAAAAAAGGGGGGGGGGAGAAACTATGAGTTCTGACTAACATCCTACAGCACAGAGAATAGGGCTCCCAAACAAAGAATTATCTCATCCAAAAATACTGAGAAACTGGTTGGAGAGACTGACTGGATGTTTTTCTCCACCTACTTGATTTCGTCATAGATGCTTATGAACAAACATGTACATACACACCCATGCATTACACACACACTCACACACACTCACACACACACACACACACACACTCACACTCTCACACACATGCATACTCACACATATTGACACAGGCACACAAGCACAAATACGCTCACACACTCACACTCACAGACACACACACAGAATCACATGCCCCCCCACACACTCACACACACGCACATACACCCATTCACACACGCGTGCACACACACACATGCACACGCACACACACACTCACTGGAACTCTTAGTCACTTTCATTTAACAACACCAGTATAAACAATATGGACCTCAGGCTCTTCATGATCTAGTCTTTTCTACAGGTCACAACGTTCTCTCTTAGATTCTCTGAAACCATATTTCTATACACTATGCTTTCCACTCAGTCACTCTGGGTGTGGGGGTGAGATGACACCTCAGGCTCTTCTCACCATTCCTGAGGCTCTTACTATCTCCTTCTTCCTCCTCTATGCTTACTGAACATTGGTGGACAAGTAGGAGATCTGCTCTGATTTAGTGTTGAGTTCTCTGTAGTCTCTGAATCTCTGGGTTTTTTTGATTATTATTTTTTTCAGGTAGGGTCTCACTCTGTTCCAGGTTGACCTGGAATTCACTAGGAAGGCTCAGGCTGGTCTGGAACTCACACCAATCATTCTAACTCTGCCACCAGGGTGCTACCGCCACACCCAGCCCTGGATCTCTGTTATGATGAAGTTTGAGTGACCACAATGTCAGTCACCATCTCTCTGAGACTGGTTTTCAGGTCACCCAAGAAAACAATACTCATGTCACCACTTCCTCTGCAATGACTTCTGGGGCCAGGTAGATGTGGTGGAGGTAACCCATCTCATGATAGGCAGTCGGCTATCTATTCTTGATACATACATATTGAGCTATCCTGGTTCTCCCCAAGATTCTCCATCATCTGTACGATAAAACAGAAGAATCATATTTTATGTATATTCATTTTCTCTTTATTTTTTGGCATGGTGGCAGTTACATTAAATTGCTCTAACACAAAAAGAGGAAATATTGTATTTATAGCATGAGAGTCTCTATCCATAGCAGTGAGAGAAGGCCAACATTGGCTAGGTAGTCATGGAACACAACCCCAAAGTGAATAGCTCTTTTCCTTGACTAAACTCAGGAAATGTCATTAAGCCTACAAGAAGAACCTGGATTGTTTTTCCTTATCTCTATCATTCCTGGAAAGTTATACCCTCCATGGAAAAATTTCTAGATTAAGCCTTTCTTCCTAGATGGCAGAAGCCCTGATTCCTACTTAAGATTTCTGAAAATACTATCCCATTTTAGAGAACCCTGGGTTTTCTCCCATTGAAACCATGAAATCTGGTCTTTCTTTGTCACCTAGTAACCTGCAGATCTGGTCCTTGTTGGCACATGAAAGCTATGTTACTTCCCATCAAAACCCTAACCAAAGTCACCTAATGAGTTCTTCTCCCTGAAGACCCTCTACTGTCTATACAAACAGAAGTTCTTCCCTTCTATCAAGCTCTAATAAACTTCTAAAATTTACATTTAACTCAATTATGCTCTATAAATTTCATTAGTCACATTAATAATACAAAAACTCAAAATTTTACTGAAGCTGTGTGACCCTGAGTGTACGGCACCTTAGCTCCTGAGTCACAGCCCATCTAAGAGCAAAGGTAAGTCTCCATTGCTCTTAAGGACACCCCCAAGATTCCTGTACCAGCAGCAGGATACTGAGAGAGATGGGAATATGATTTGTCGATTCCCCAGAGAGCCTATGATGGACACCTGGCATGGAGGGTCAACATTATGTCTCAGTAAATGTTAAGGAAATTTGGAGATTTGACAATAGATGAAAATCCAGATGTTAAAAGCAATGCTCTGAAAAAAAATGAAAACTTATTTTTCTGTTCTCTTCTGTAAATTATTAGTCTAGTTAAAGGGGACAGTATTCAAGAATGAGATGATTAAGCCAGTGTTATGAGTTTCTATAGTGAACAGATATGCAAACTATATAATCAATAGATGATATGCATGCTAAAATAGAATTTTAAAAGAACATGCAAAGGTATTATTTTTCAGGACATTTACATTTTACAATTATAGAGTTGACACGGATTATTTATTTGAGGAATGTTTTAAAGATTTTAGGTCTCTCTTTAACTTGATCCTTTAAGGTGAGTGTCTGTAAAATGTAAAAAGCAATTACATCAATGTTCAAAAAGGCAATTGTTTACAAAATATCCCTTCTAGTTCAAAAAAATCTAAAACTAAAAAGAAAAAAATCTACAACTTATACAAGTTATTAAAATTATTTTCAATGTATTAAAGTTACATAATTTTTCTCTTCCAACTGTCTTTGCTTGTTTACTATTTTCTCTCATTTCTATTCAAATTATTTAGTACAATTGGCTTGATTTGTTTTGTATAAGTTCAGTGTATAAACTATAAAATGTTAGAGTTAAAGTATATATTTTAAGTATCTTATGCTTTTCTTTGGGAAACTTATCTCTGCTCTTTTGATTACTACCTCAAAGAAGTAATTTCATAATCTTTATGAACTGACAAACTGTATTCACTATATGATAGTTGAATGTGTTTGTAATTTAGGAGTTCTATAATTGCTAAGATTATCATTATAGGGTGAGCATGACATTAAAAAACTCATTTCCTTCTGTCTTTAGCATATAATTTTGATATATTGCTATTTTCTGAAAGTCCCTCATTGACATTTCTCAGGCCTAGTAAGTTGCATCTATTAACATATATTATGCTGTACTATGACCCTTATTTCTACTTTATGAGCGGGGGAAACGGATATATAAAAGAAAAGCTAATTTGGAAGTGGAACCAGTGGCAGAGAAGTAAACTTAGCGTCAGATGTGTGTCTGCAGTTTTTGGCAAAGTTATAATTTTCCCCAAAGCATGTTGGAAAAACATCCCTCCTCTCCCTTTCTCTCTCCTGCCTTCTAAACTCCTGAAAAACCACATCTGTTTCCCACTGATAGCTTTTAAAAGCTACCCTTTAATGTCTTCTAACAGGAAGTGGAAATCAAGAGAAGTCTCTGTTCGTCAACATTTAAGAGTCACCCTGGGAGCCAGTCAGATGATTCTGGGAAAAATTCAGAGAAAAAGGGCGAGGAAACACCCTTGGACCAGACATCACCCGAAAGTGGTCAAAGCCACAGCATTGAAGGTTAGCAGTACATTTTGATGTGATTCCGGAAGTTCATACCTTACCCAGCATGAGTAGTTAATAACCAAAATACATGAGAGGCTCATTTAAAAATTTTTCAGAAAATTGATGACAGTATTTTGCTTAAGGAACACAATTCTGAAAAAAATAGAGGCACAGGCTAATGTTTCTATCACTTTTAACATATATTTTAATTTACTAGAAACCAGTTCAACATGTGTTTTTTGTGCTAAGCTTTGAAACTATGCAATTGTTATATGCCTTTTCCTTTTTTCTGCCTGTGGTTTATAAAGGACAAAATATATGTTACTGTCAGTGGTAAAATAAAACAGTAAATACAATGCTCTGAGCATCTCTTTTCCAGACAATTAAACTCAATGTGCTTAATGAATTTGGAATAAAATGTGATATAAGAGTGTCATTTTAGAGAAAAGCCACATCAGTGTGATGAATGATTTATATATGTCATTAAAATTAGTAGCTCACATGTCAGAAATTGTACCAGTAATATATGTTCAGCAGTGATAGTAATTTATTAAAAGCATAGATATCATTTATCAGTTATGATTCAGCATATATAATTTTTTCAATCTTAACCAGGTAATGCATATGGTGGTTTTGAAATGCTTATGAGATATCATAATGGGTAAAATTTTCAGGCTATGATTTGGTTTATGTGTGTCAAACTGTCAAATTTCAGCTAACATGAGCAAAGTAGACCAGTCAATGGAATATTACATGGCATATTTTAAGAAAGCAAATGATATTCTGCTTTAACACTTTGCTATTCAAAGTGATGTCTGTGTATCCAAATTTCAGCATCACCAGGGCCTCACACCAGGTCTACAAGATCCTCACATAACTCAGGTGCACAATAAAGTCTGACACACTCTACTTTATGAAGGTATAAACTGATTCTCTAGCTAATTTACATATGACTTTGTTCTCATTATATTGGACTTAAGCATCTAATTTGCAGTAGGAGGTGGTTGTGGGAAGAGTAAGGGAAAGTTTCTAATGAAGGACTGTTCATGAACTTTTTTGACATCTTTATTGTCAATAATTAGATATATTGTATGAGCAAATCTTATGATGGTACCTCCATTTCCCTCCTTCCTGTCCTGAACCCACTAGGTGCCCTCCTCGGTGGGCATACTGAATCAGTCCATGGGGTAGAGGTTTAAGAATTACACAAAAGGTAGCCAGTTGTTTTCCTCCTTTGTGTGTTGTTTCTCAGTGGTGGGGGGAGTGACTCCAGATATTCTCCCCCACCATGGTTCTTACATTCTTTCAGCACCCTCTTCTGCTCAGTTCCCTGAGTCATGGTGGGTGAGTTTTAAGTCTGCTTTATTGTTGAGATCTTCATTGTCTCTGGAGTTTTGCTTTGGTGTCTGCCTCTATTATCCTCTCATGGGTTATCTGACTGGATGTGGTGACTGGTCTCTTGTTTATCACCTGACTTTCTCATAGGTTTCATTTGGGCCCTATATGATAGGTTAGGAGTGGTTCATCTCCTGCCTGGATGTCAGCCATTATCCCATGTCTTGTTGGTAGAATTGGGTTGTCCAAGGTTCTAAATGCTTTCTGAAAAATACAGAGTCTCCATTAGAGAGTGAGATCAATATAGGTTAAATGAGACAAACATTGCTAATTTGGTCACATTCTAATGAGTGTAGCCTTCTCTGTTACTCTCTGGTAGTGGGAATTTCCTCTTAGATCCCAGGTTCTTGGTCCCCATAGGATACTGCCATGGATCCCAGTTCTAGTTAAGGGTTCCTTGTTATTGAGCAGGTATATTAACCAATCTGAAAGCCATTGATTACCCACCTAGGTTTAGCACCACTGTTGCACAGATGAGCACTTGATGGTCTCTTCCATATAGCAGTGTTCTGCATATAGTTTAGCATTCCTGTGACATCCGTCTGTATTATATATCAGTGGTCTCTGTTTTCTCCAAATGTCATTGACCAATTTCCCCTGGTGGCTCATGTAATGCCTGATGCACTATGCATGCTATCACCTGGGAATGGGTTACCATTCTGGATCTTCCAGGGTCTTTTGTTGTTTTGGGGTACACTCTGTGGTAGCTTCAGAAAGAGGATCTTACCTTTGACCTGGGGCAGTTATACAAGAGCTTTGACAAAATGCTTCTTTGGAGGACCTTGTGGGTTTCTTTGAGCAACAGCTCAGTGTGAGAAGTAACCAATTACTGGGGCAAGAGGTTGCAGGCCTGAGCAATTTTTCTGGGGGTAAGATTTCCTCCCATTTTATTCATGGACCCTCTTACTAGGTGATGCCCACAGCTTCCTAAGGAGCTTACTGTATGAAAGTAAGGATTTTATGGTATTGATTCATTTTTGGTTTAGCTTATTATGAAAGTTCCCCCACCTTTCCACCACCCCCCAATTCCTTCCATCCCCTTTTACAGTCTCTCAATTCACCTTTCAGGTTTGCTTAGAGTTTAAGCTTCACCTGTTTAGGAACCACATATGAGGGAGAATTGCAGCATTTGTCTCTCTGTTCTTTGTGAGTTCACTAAGTATGGTCTGCTCCAAGTCCATCCACTTTTCTTTAACTTTCATTATGTCATTTTTCCTTTCAGCTGAGTAGAATCCCATAGTGTTAATGTACAAATTTTGATATCCAGTGATGGGCATTTGGGTTGATTCCAATGCTTAGCAATTATGAATTGAGCTGCTATAAGCATGTTTGACCACATGTCTCTGTCCTGAGGAGTGAAATCTTGAGGGTAGATACCCAGTAAAGAGATAGCTGGGTCTGTTGGTAGCACTATACCCATCCTATTCAGGAGCCTCCACACTGCTTTTCATAGTGATTTTACAAATTTGTAGTCCCACCAGCAGTGATGAGGGTTCCTTTTCCCTGCATCCTCACCAGCATCTATTGTTGGTGGACTTTTTAATGATTGCCATTTTGACTGGAGTAAGGTGGAATCTCATTGTTGCCCAATGAATAAGGAATGATGAATACTTTCTGAAATGAGAATTGGCCATTTGTGTTTCCTCCTCTGTGAATTCTCTCTTGAGATCAATGCCCCATTTTGTGAGGGGCCTGTTTGATTTTTTTTTTATTATTTAATTTTTTGAGTTCTTTGTAAGTTCTAGGTATTAGACCTCTGTCTCATGGATTTTTAAAAGCATGTACAATGGTATCTCAATTTGTATTTTTCATGCCTGATCATTTTGGCATGCCCAGTATATTAGCATCAGTCTTGAAGAATTCACTTCACATATATTTAGCCTGTGATTAAACCTTATGTGAACTCGGTTGAATAAAGAAAGAATAAAAGAAATAAATAGATAAGCAGAGGTTTACAAAAGGGGAAGCTCTGGGAAATGACGTCACTGGCCTACAGACCCCCAAGATAGGAAGGCAAAACTCAGATTGTCAAACTGATGAAAGTTAAGTGATTATTAACTCCACTTGCCATGCCTAAACTTCTCACCATTTTTATCTTTACAAATGTTTTCAATTGCCACTTTGTTAGAACCTTAGAGAAGTTAATCTGGGAGATATTCATTATTTAGTATCAAAATGAGACAACTTTTTATTTAAATGTTGCATGCATTAAAATATCAATAACTGTTAGCTGAACTTCCCAGAAAAGCACTTCATCTGTTAAACCTACTTCCAGCAAGGGTGAATGACTGATGAAAGTATTGATGTCATAGGGAGATGGAATGTTGCAAGGTTAAAGTCAAATTACCTTAGGCAATCTTTAGTTCCCCCTTATCCCTTAGTGTCCACTTCTGTGTCTGATCTAACATGTATGTAACTGTCAGTTAATTTGGTGTGACCTTTTTTGGAATGTACTAGCAGACCACCAGTTTCCACCAATCCAAGCATCTGAATCCTATGGTGAATCCTATGGTGAAAATCTCCCCGTTTTGCTCTAACCCACCTACCTGATGGTCAGCCAGTGTATCTGAAACATGTCTTGATTTATGACTTTCTTTTGTTCTGTAACTATAAAACCTTCATGAAATTGTTAACATATTGAAGCATGGAATTGGGGGTCCTGGGCTGTGCTCACTTATATATGGCTCCAAAATAATCTCTTATCCCTGTTGAGGTGAGAGCTATGTCTCTTGTATCAACAGTGACTAAACTTTAAAATACATAAGTAACCATTTTACTAAGGATGAAAAAACAAGCAGTAAATTTTATTTTCATTTTGCTTTATCTGTGCATTGCAAAAACTTTTAATTCCTGTATATTAATACATTAGAATAAAAATTCTTTATTCTGAGATTCTTTGAATTCTTTCATTTTGCTTTATCTGTGCATTGCAAAAGATACCTAACTCCTGTGTATTAATTCTTTTACTCTTTTTTTTCACTCAAGGTAGAGTTTTGTTGTAGCCCAGGCTGACCTGAACTTACTCTGTAGTCCTAGGCTGGCCTTGAGCACTGTGATCCTCCTACCTCTGCCTCTCAAAAATCCTTTCATTATTAAGTTTTTTGAATTATTTCATTTTGCTTTATCTGTGCATTACAATAGACATTTAATTCCTATGTATTACTGCTTTTAAACAAGAATATTCTTTCATTGTGTAAATCTTTAGTTTCTTTTTTGGTGCCTCATGATAAGATAGTCGTAAAATGTTTTACTATGTTATTCAGTTAACTTTGAGGAGTTTTATATAAGCTTGACAAAACCTACACAGAGTACATTGATAGTATTTCAGTGGGCTAGTTTATATAAATATGTGTCTGAATAGTTTTTATAACTGAAAGATTTCAGAGTTTATATGACTATTGGAGTGGCCACAGTCCCCACATGGTAAACATCTAGCTAATTAGACTCAAGAACTTCTACTCCAATCAAAGCCAACAAGGTGACATGTCTGTACAATAGCTTCAGCCAATGCTAGGGAGAGCTAATCCTGTTCTTTTGAGGTTCTCTGTGAGAGAACTGGGAGTGGGGAGGTGTTGTGCCAGCAGGAAATGTGTCCAAGAGCAGCTGACATCACATAGTTAGAATTAGAGACACTGTGCTTTCTTATATTTCTGGCTGAGGCAGATTGGGAGTAGTCCCAAGGTCATCCTGGAAGAACAGTGCAAGAACAGTGGGACTAGTTACCTTCGATGTGGCCCTGGTTACCTGCATGATCTGCAGCCCTTCACCATTTAGGTCTTTGCTCTCTGAATGGCTTGCTCCCAAAAATTGGCGGGGGGTAGACGTGGCTGTGAAGGGAGAGAGGCAGATGGGTGTGACCTGTCAGCTGTTTGCAGTAGCTATATCTGTGAGGGCAGCGACTGTACCTGGAGGATGTGCGTTCTAACACATTTGGGTAATGATATGGGCTGAGAGAATAAAAGCCATATATTAGATTTTAACTAATTGCTTCTATATGCTGAGCACCTCTCCTTAAAAAAAAAAAAGAAAAGAAAGAAATCAGAACTGTTCCAAAATTCAAAGCATTCTTGAGTGCCATTGTTTTGTGACTTTTCCAGGAGAGATATTAGCAAACGTCTATTCAGCCCAGATAGACCAAAGAAACAATTCCATGTAAATCTAGATTGGTCCATCTATGAGTTTGTTGAGGTTACTTAGAGGAGCAAGGGAATTCAAAGGCAGCTACATCACTGAAAAGCCTACTCCAACATGAGTAACAACTCACAAAAGCCACATCCATGAAGCTACCTTAGTAACTTTCAGTAAGTTCCCCTGAGAGTCTCATCCCCACTGGCAATTTCTTAGAGTTCATGTAACGTTGGGTAGGGGACCTCATGAACCTTTGAATTCAGTGAGCTTCCCAGTTTCATGAATCTTTGAGTTCAATGAGCTTCCCAAGCCTGGTAAGTCTTTTTAGCTTCCTGAGTCTTATGAAATAATAACTCAATGGCCACCATGATGACAATTCAACACCTGACCTCTTGGGATGGGTCTGGTCAAAATACAGGTGCACTAAAGTATTGAATAGAATTACTTTCAGATTGTGTATATAAGGTTTATATGAGTGATAAACAGACTTTTGAATTTAAACCTGGTTCATATGTCCAAGATATATCATTATATACATAGAATATGTCAAAACATAAAACAACACTGTGAAATTCAAAACTCTTCTAGTCCCAACACATCAGATAAGTGATACTCAACCAGTACTGTAATAATCAGAAATCAGAAATCTGATTTGTAGAATTCCTTTAGCTATCTTAAAACAGCAAGTTTTTTTTTTAAACAACAAGTTTTAATATACATGTATGAGCTTAAAAATCTGTATTTTGTCAGGGAAAGGGCATGTATTAGCATAGACTACCACATCTCAGCTATTTGGGAGAGGAAGGAAGAAGGAACCCATGGGCCCAGAAGTTACAGGCCACCAAAGCAACAAAGAGAAACCATCATCTGAGAGGTGGAAACTGTATTTCAGAGAAAAATCTCTGCATCAAATGTGCTTCACATCACATGAGTGACTGAGGAATCATCACCAAGTTTATATTACAGGGCTGCTTTTCACTTTTGTTCCTTAAACCATACTTTTAATTTTTTTTTTTTTTTTTTTTTTGGTTTTTCGAGGTAGGGTCTCGCTCTAGCCCAGGCTGACCTGGAATTCACTCTGTAGTCTCAGGGTGGCCTCGAACTCACGGCGATCCTCCTACCTCTGCCTCCAGAGTGCTGGGATTAAAGGTGTGCACCACCACGCCCGGCTCATACTTTTAATTTTAATCCTCTAAATCATCAACATGTATAATACTGACAGATAAAATATACATCCAAAGTCACCCACTCAAGGCTTTTGTAGTAAGTAAACCTTGGAAATTGCCTGCTGTATTTCTCTTTTTATTCGGATCTATTAAAGATTCATTCTTCTTATAATGGCCATTTATCTCTAAATGGTTTTGCAAAACAAACCTAAACTCCTGCTCTTGTCAATTTCCTCTACTTTTTAGGCAGTGGAATCATTCTGTGTTTTAGCATTTCTTAAATAGGGAAATATGTAGCACACACACATATATATATATATATATATATATATATATATATATATATATATATATTTGCAAATTATTTTATTTACATATCTTCTTTTCACTTAAAATCATTTTGAAGTAATGATGTTTGATAGAAATATATTCAATGATACTAGAAGTTTTCTCTTTCTGATTTCCAGTAAGTAAACACCAGCCACTGGTGGCTGTGACATAATATAACTAGCACCGTGGCCAATCTGCTTATTCCACTAAATTTTATGATGTCCATGTGACGGGCTTCTATGTCAGACATCACAATTTCAGCAGATGAGATTTCTCAAAGAAACTCACTGTTCACCCTTCTCATAAATATGAGATGAGCTGTGTTTAAAGTTCATTTTCCTTGTAAATTTACCTTTATTAATGTGTATAAGAACAAGTAGAAAAATAATTTAAGTTGGCAAAATGGGAAAATAAGTGGTAACATTTTATGAACATATGAATATTTTTCCTTCAATCACTAGTGGTAGTTTCTTCTCTATAGTATTTTCGAGTGATAGACTTAAGAAAAAGAAATTTAACTTATGTGAGGTTACTTTAAAATTAATGGCAGCATTTCTTTAATGACAAGGCTTCATTGGAAACTTAAAATGAAATTAAACTCTTCGTCATAGGGCACCTTCAGCAAAGCTTGGTGGTATTATGAGCTCTGACTTGAGTGATTTACTACCATTCTGAAGGAGAAACACTGAACAGATTTGAGAACCTCTCTTCAGAGACACTATTGTGGACCCAAGACCCCTGATACTGTCTTCTTCCTGACTTGCTTTCTTATACACTCATCTTTTGTGGCAGCTCCAAGACAATTTATATTATAGTAAATTGCTATTTAAATACCTTGTGAGGCATTTTGCAATATCAAGGCTTTGTATTTTATTTCAGTAATCAGATTTAGTTGAGCTGTTTGGCCAATTTTCTATTTTTCTTTCTTAAAAGGAGATTTACTTACAATCTTTCAGACTCCTGTATATTCCCTTTAGTCACTATTACAGTTTAGTGAGTCAAAACAAATTCCAGAGTGAAATCATGGGGTCCTGGAAGAAGGGCAGCTGGGAGTTGGTTATTTTAAGGAATAGGTAACTGTCATGGTTTGATCCAGGTGTCCCCCACAAACAAATGACTGTGTTCTGATAGATCGATCTTCAGCTGATGGCAATTTGGGAATTAGAACCTCACTAGAACTGTGTTGTTGGGGTGGGCTTATGGGGGTTAAAAGCCAGCTTCCCCTTGCCAGTATTTGGCACACCTTCCTGCCGCTGTTTGCAGTGCTGTGGCAGAGGTGATGTCCAGCCCTCTGCTCATGCCATCGTTTTCCCTGCCAGGATGGAGTCTCCCCTCGAGTCCATAAGCCAAATAAACCCATTCCTCCACAAGCCGCTTTGGTTTGGGTTCTTTCTGAGCAGCAACTAGAAAGCTGACTGCAACAGTAACGAAAGGTCTACTCATGAAGTTGTTCATATGGCAACTGCAACTCAGCACCATAGAAATTTGGAAAATATCCATTGATTAATATTCAAAATTCCAGGAGTACATTTTGAGTTTGTTCATGGTCATAATTAATTTTAAAATATGATGTCATTAAAGAAAGGAAACACATTATCAATATTCCCCTTTAAAGCCATACATCTTTGAGGTTGCAAATAACTAAATATTATTTTCACTATTCTGATTGTAGAATGTTAGCAAGGTTCATTTCTCCTTGAAGATATTTTGAGGTGATGTTGTCATTTGTTCATTTACTTATTCATTCACTAAGCACATATTTACTGAATGCCTGTTTGTGTCAGACATTATTCTAGGTGCTTAGGTAAACTGATGAATAGAACAGACAGAAAAGGAATAGAAAACTATACCCCTGCACTTCTGCAGTTTGAACAGTGAAGTGCACACAGTGGGTAACAGCAGTCAGAAGAAAAAAAAAAACTTATTTCAGAACATCACTAATAAACTCTATGGAAACTACAGACCAGGAGCAAGAGCAGTGTGAGTGTGGTGAAGTTTTGTGAATGAAATTAGGATAGTAAGAATCAGCCATAATGAAAAAGTGACAATTAGGCAAAGACATACGTGAAACATTTTGTTTTTCATTTAAAAACCTATAAACAAGTCAAGTTTGATTGGCCAGTACCCACATAGAACCAGATACACAAAGTGTTGCATGAATCTGGAGTCCATTTCCAGTGGCTAGAGGCCCTGATATGCACATATTCTGTTTTTCTCTTCTCTCTCTCTCCAAATGACTAAATAAAATTTTAAAAATATTTAAAGTCATATTTTTAAAGATATTTTACAAAAGAACAAATATTTAATTGCAAAGGGAGAGAGAAAGGGGGAAGAGAAAAGGGTACCTCAGGACCTTCTGCTGCTGCAAACAAACTCCAGATACATGTGCCACTGTGCATTGGACCTTATATGGGTAGTAGGGGATCCAACCTGAGCCTTTCAGCTTTGCAAGCAAAGGCTTAAACCATTAATCCACATTTCCAACCCTAAGGTCATATTTTGATAAAGCCAGCTTTGTTCAGTAAGAGTTGAGGAAGAATGTTGAGTATCTTTTTCCCATATATGGAGTGAGATTTTGTTGAGTTCTATCAGTCATGTGAAGATGGAAGAAATATACAGACCATTAAGATCTTCATACGTCCTATGGTCACCAATTACAGCATTATGGAACCTTCTTTGCTCTTTCACTCTGCATCAGGACATCAGAGCTATTATTCTACCCCAGAATAGACAAGTCATAGCTTATGGGGCAGCAGAATTCAAGTTCAGGAAGCATCACAGGGATGTCTGAAGACTGGGAGCGTTCTCATTGGAATCAAAGCAGGAGTCAGTTATTCTAGGGAAGGGTACATGGAAGTCATGTTACCTAATGTGCTTGAAATTAGAATGTCAGTACAAAGATGAAATCCGAGAGCCCACATCTTAAAGTGAATCCATGACTCCATGTGATTATTTAGGTTGGCATGGCTCATGTGATGATCAGTGTCCCAAAATAAAGCCAACTGTGGCAGTCTACGAGTGTGTTCATCTACACAGAGAAGTTTAAGGAAATGAATTGGTGATGTAACCCTACCAAGACTGAGTTAAGAACAAACCCAGCAACTAGGAATCTGTGATATGGTAACTTAGGGTGTCTTTGGAAGGAAATGATGTTTTCTTAGCTCCTAGTTGGGCTGTAACAGGAGTTAAGGGGTCAGATGTTCACAGCCACACAAAACTTCCACTGTGTCACCTCCAGGTTCTTGTCTTATGAATTTTTATGAATGAAATCCACAGAAGGTAGGTTAGAAAAACTGTATTAGAGAGTATAAGAGAAGGAAAGAATGAAGAAGGTAGAGCTCCTGCTGTAAAGCAGGAGGGGGTTCCTATGAATGGGAAAGCATACCTGGTGTCTCTGATTGTGGTCTTTTATGGTAATTTTCTGAATGGGACTGAATTGATTAGAGGCACCCACCTCAGTTGTCTCAGAAAAAGAATAATGTCATTTACATTCCTAGGGAAGGGAATAATTCTTAATTTTCTCTTCTAGGAAAGAAAGAGAAAACCAGATTCCTGCCCTCCCCTTGGGTTTCTGGGCCCCAGCAAGGTGGAGACTGTGGGGACTCCCTTAGGGAAAAAGAGATAAGGAAGGAACAAATTCTCCATTTAGGACTCAATGACATTCTTCACTTTTTTTTTTTGAGGGGGGTGCTGTTATCCCTAAGCTACCTCATTAGAACACATGTAAGAAAATGTGTTACTCTGAGGTAATTAATAGAAAGAAGGAAAGGAATAAGGGGTAGAAGACAGGAAGGATAAAAGAAATAAAAGAAACAAAGAGACAGAAAGTGAAATGAAGAAGAAGAAGAAGAAGAAGAAGAAGAAGAAGAAGAAGAAGAAGAAGAGAAAATAAAATAAAAGAAAATGGAAAAAAGAAGGGGAAACAAAGGCTTCTGCAAAGCCTACAATCCTGGGTTTGGGTAATGGCTCAATGGTTAAAGGAAATTGTTTACAAATACTACTGGCTTGTGTTCAGTTCCCCAGTACGTATGTAAAGCCTAATGCACAAAATGGTGGGTGTGTCTGGATTTGGTCTGTAGTGACAAGATGCTTTGGCATACCCATTATACTACTCTCTCTTTCTCTATCTCTGTCTCAGTCTCTCTCACTCACTTTTTCTTCCTTTATCTTGCTCCAATAAATAAATAAAATATTTTTAAAAATAAGCAGCTAATACAATTAATAAGAATTTATGGCCAAGATTGTGTTACATACCCATAATCCCAGCACTTAAAAGGTAGAGGCTGGAGAAGTGGGAGTTCAAAGTCATCCTTAGCTTTATACATTGAATTTAAATCCAGCATGGTTTACTAAAAACATATTTCATAAAAGAAAATTGTAAGAAGTGCCTTGGTATTAACGATAAACACAGTATGAAATGACTACTAAGCCTTTACTAGGGAGCTGGTCTTGGGCTTTGTACTTTATAGATAAGTATTTACTATTAAAAACTTCACTTGGGGCTGCAGAGGTGGATCATTGGATAAAGCACTTGCCAAGCAAGCATGAATACCTGCGTTTGGAATCCCAGGATCTACATAGAAAACTAGACAGTAGGGTAGGTTTTTAATCCGAGTCATGACTACCAGCAAGAAGGGAGGTGGAGACATACAGAATCCACAATCATAAAAAGCTTAGAAGTCAGCTATCATGGTGGAAACAGAGTGAACAACATGAGATCTACCTCAAAGGAGGTGAAGACCAGGACCAGCACCAGAAAGGTTACTCTGACCACATATAAGCCATGCACTTGCATCCATCTGCACACATATAACAAAATGACTACTTCAGTTATTTGAGATAAAATTAATATTAATTTTTGAACTAATTTCATATTTCTGATTAACAGTTATATTTACCCTTTAAAATATGTATCTTTCAAAATTCATAAGAATAATAGTTTGTGACTGGAGAGATGGCCCAATGGTTAAAGGTGCTTACTTACTAAGCCTGATGGCCTGGATTCAATTCCCCAGTACCCACATAAAGGCAGAAGCAAAAAAATGGCACATGTGTCTGGAGTGTGTTTACAGTGGCAGGAAGCCTTAGAGCACCCATACTCTCTTTTTATCTTCCTCTTTCTCTCTGTCTCTGTCTCAAACAAACAAACAAACAAATAAATAAATAAATAAGATTTTAAAGAATAATATTTTATTAATAAATATAAAAACACAAACAATAGCATATGAGCCTTCCTCCTTGTGAAATTACATCTACACATATAACTGTGTGTTTTTATATTTGAGTCTTCTATAAATATGGGGAGAGCTAAAATAATGCTCTATGAATAAATTCTGGATGCCATAGTTAGGATTCTTTATTGGCAAACCCCACACTGCTGAAATAGTATGTGAGGACTCAATTTGAAGGAAATGCAAAGTCCTAATCTGAGGGTCTCAGAAATTCCTACACAATACCGTATGCAGCTGTGTTGCTGGTAATGAAAAGCCAGGTGAATTGTTTAAAGATCAAACAATAAGAACTTTCCAGACACAATGGGAAATTCATTTTCTTAATAGTTTATTAGAGCTAGCACTTGAGACAACAGGATGTGTCTTTTTGTATCTTTACTTCACCATTCTGTAATTCATTGTTTACATATCCTCCCTGGCAATCCATATAAAGGCAAGAAGCCTAGAAAATTAAGTTACATTGAATATTTTTAAAGTGCTTTTAATCTCATTTCCAGGAGTGAAACAGGAAGAGGAAAAGATCCAAGTCCTAATATCCCCTTTAATCGTATACTCTTGATAAACAGAAGGCAAGGCCCCAAATACTTTTTTTAATTTTCAAAAGAAAAAAAATTTGAGGTAAGGTCTCACTCTAGCCCTGGCACTCACTCTGTAGTCCCAGGCTGGCCTCCAAATCATTGTGATCTTCCTACCTCTGCCTCCCGAGTGCTGGGATTATCGGTGGGGATGCACCATACCTGGCTCATACAATTTTTGCTTTTATTATGTAGAAACTTTGTATGAACAAGTCATGTGTTGGAACCGCCGTTTCCCTTCTCCCTGTCCCCATTCCACTGAGGGCCCTCCTAGGTGGGATTTCTGGTATGTTCCCTGAAGACTGAGGGCTATGAATTAATCAAACAGCAGTAAATCATTGGGTGGGTGGGTGGCCTCAATGCCTCTGATATTCCCCCCTTGGCTCTTAAGGAATTTTAATGTTGCCAAATATTGTTCATAACAATTCAGATTTAAAACTTTGAAAATAAGGGGAAAGTCAAATAATTGCATTTTTAGTAAATAAATAAAATTCTGGTGAATTTCTCTAGATATTTAATTTTGAAGTGGAAACTGTTTCCCTTGGGTGTTTTGCTCAGAACGTCTCGCCCTGTTTGTGCTACAGTAGCAGGTCACTTTATTTTGATCCATTCTTGATATTTTATGACTATATTATGCCTTGGAATGATCTATCCACTTCTGTTGCGGTCAGCTTTCTAGTTGCTGCGCAGAAAGAACCCAAGCAAAAGCGGCTTATGGAGGAATGGGTTTATTAGGCTTACGGACTCCAGGGGAGACTCCATCCTGGCAGGGAAAACAATGGCATGAGCAGAGGGGTGGACATCACCTCTGCCACAGCACTGCAAACAGTGGCAGGAATGTGTGCCAAATACTGGCAAGGGGAAGCTGGTTTATAATTCCCATAAACTCGCCCCCAACAACACAGCTCCATGGAGGTTGTAAAATTCAAACTGCCATCAGCTGAGGATCAATTACCCAGAACACATTCATTTGTTTGTGGGGGATACCTGGATCAAACCATGACAACTTCTAAGTAACTATTTCCTAGCAGGAACATAAGGAAGGACAATGTAAGTAACTGTTTTATGTTATTTCAGGAATAAGGTAAAATGTGCTATTACCCTTCATATGGATACCTGGCTGCCTGCAATACCACCCCTACTGTAAATTCCCAGCTTTTTGTAAGTCGTGGAAAGTTTCAAAAAATGTAGAAGACCAAAAGTCATTAATATGTAAATCCAAAAGCTCTTCAGGAAGACGTGGAGGAAGAATATATTGTGACCACTGGCAACTAGCCAAAAGCTGTGTTTGAGAACTACTGAAAAATATAAATCAACATAAATTTTAGGTGAATTAATGGAAAGAAAGAAAGGTTTTCAAGTATCAGAGAAGTCATTTATAAAAATTTTCTAGACTGAAAAGAATAAAGGAGTGCTAAAATTGAAATTGAAAGATGGTGAAAGATTAGAATAAAATCTTTCATTAATCCACTCAAATGTGTGATATCCCAGGAGTTTCCAGATGTGGGGGGGAAAATCAGGTTTCTAAGACATAAACAAGTGTCACATTGGTGAGAGTTTTCACTAGCAACTCTGGATACTAAAAGAAAGCACACGAACAAATACCACCACAAATAAAAATAGTCTGTCCACACCAACAAATCATAGTGAAACTAAAGAGCACTGAGAATTGAAGAACAAGAGAAGCAAAACCTCAGGGAGAGAGGGGAGATTGTCTTTGAAAAGTGAGACTACACTGATAAGTGATGATTTCAAAATCACACGAAATTTGAGTGATCACATAAAGTGTAAAGGCTTATGTCCAGCAAAAGAAACTATCATGAGAGTAAACAGAAAGCCTAGAGAA
>PVHP010027007.1:0-24192 GCA_004024765.1 Zapus hudsonius | reverse complement strand
CAACAGTACAGTGAGGAGTTTCTGTCTATGTGACCTCGACGCAGAGTCCATCTCTTAGCTTGGACGGTGTCGATGGCCCATGTCCCCCCTTGCAGCACACCGAGCCTACCAGCGCCTCATCAGCTAACTGACCTTGCTGGTGGCTTCATCTCTTACCCCTCCCCCACCACGTCCAACAGTTGATTCCGTGAAAAGTTCTGCTTCGAACACCTTTACTTTCCACCTAACTTGAAGGCAAGAACTATGCCTTCATTCGTGACGGCAGATGGATGGATGGGTTTTGGAAGGGTGAATAGGTAGTTGGATGGGTGAGAGAATGAGTGAGTGAAAGGACAGGAAAGTAAGTGTATAAATGGCTGGAAAGATGGATCCACAGGTGAATGGTCGATGGGAGGCTGGAGAGTGGGCGGATGGATGGATGGATGGATGGATAGAGGGTGGGTAGATTGGGATGGATGGATGGATGGATGGATAGTGGATAGGTGGAGAGATAGAGGGTGGAAGGGCAGATGGATGGTTGATGGATATATAAATGCATGGTGAATAAATGGATAAATGGTGGATGGATAGGTAAAGGGTGGAGAGATGAATGTGGATAGAGGGGGTGTGTATGAATGGATTGGTGAATGTATGGATGGATGGGTGATGCTTAAAGGAATGAAGGACGACTGCCGGGCGTGGTGGAGCACTCCTTTAATCTAAGCGTGAATGAAGGATGGAAGGATGGAGGGCAGCTGGATGTGTTGGAGGGAGGGATGGGTGGTGGCTGAATGGATAGAAGGTGGATGGAAGGAAGGATAGAGGGCAGCTGGATGGCTGGGAATCTGGGTTAACCCAGCGTTCTGAATCCACCAACATGTCTTGCAAGACCCTACCTCAAAAAAAAAGTAATAATAATTTGGGGTCTGGAGGGATGGCTTAGTGGTTAAGGGGTTTGCCTACAAAGCAGAAAACCCTAGTTCAATTCCCTAGTACCCAGGTAAAGCCAGACGCCCAAGGTGGCCCTTGCACCTGGAGTTCGTTTGCAGTGGCTGGAGGTCCTGGCGCACCCATTCTCTCTCTCTTTATCTCTCTGATTGCAAATAAACATTTAAAAAAAACCTAATTTTGAAAGACAGTCCATAATATTAATTTTGATACTTGATGAACTGTGTCGCCATGGAACCCAAGGGTGGGAAAGGTGTCCAGTTTGAAGGGATCTATTTCACATCCCTCTCTGGTATTTATTAATTTATTCCTTCATTCCTTCATTTGGGGTGTTGGATGTACTAGGCAAATGCACGGCCACTGAGCTGTGTCTTAGCATTTTCAAACACCATGTGGAGTCTCAGCTCTCCTGATGGCCACAGAAAGGAAAGCGCTGCTGTTCCACCCAGGGCTACTTGGAGGCCAGTGTCCCTCCGTTCTGAATGGGGTCAACACAGGCACAGGGAGCCCAGGGAACTGGCAGTGACTTTCTCTCAAGTGACCTTCCACCACGTGAAGGAAGGACTGTCTCCCCGCCATGAGTGAGCCAGCACAAAGGGTCCCATGCCTCAGCTTTCCCTGATCCCATGGGACCTTTAGGGATGGGCAGGGTGAGTCCCGAAAAGGAGCCTGGGGTCCCCTGGGCCTGTGAGGAGCCACCTTGCTGGGGGCAGCAGAGGCTGTGTGAGGAGCATCTCTTGGGAGTGTTGAGGGGGCTGAGGACGAGGGACAGGACATCTGCTAGGTAGGAAGGGGTCTTGCTTGCTCCGCCCCAGCTGGGCCCTTGCTTGGGGGCTGATGGACAATCAAGGCAGGACAATCTGGGAGGACCAGAGGGCTGGAGGGCAGGGGATCACAGAGGCCCTGGGAAAGTAACTGCTGTCCCCAAACGGGGTTCCCTCACAGTGACACCCACCCGCCCTGCCTACGATGATCCCCCCGGCGAGCAGCACCCCTCCGGGAGAGGCCCCCCAGGACTTCTGGAGGTCACCCCCCACCTCCAGCTATGCGGGGTCTGTGACTCGGCATATCAGCCACCGGGCCAACAACTTCAAACGTCACCCCAAGAGGAGGAAGTGCATTCGGCCCTCTCCACCCCCGCCCCCTAACACCCCATGTCCCATTGAGCTGGTGGACTTTGGGGACCTGCACCCCCAGAGGTCCTTCCGGGAGCTGCTTTTCAATGGCTGCATTCTGTTTGGAATCGAGTTCAGCTACGCCATGGAGACGGCCTACGTGACCCCGGTGCTCCTCCAGATGGGCCTGCCTGACCAGCTCTACAGCCTGGTGTGGTTCATCAGCCCCATCCTCGGTGAGCCCCCAGCTAGCCCTCACCTCTGGAGGCTTCCAGAAGCCTCTGCTGAAGCAGGAGAGGGGACCAGGGAGGAGCAAGAGTTAAGTTCCACTCCTTAGTGTGGGGCTATAGGAAAACACAGGCACTTAGCCAGACTCCAGGATTATGTCATCTGACCAAGTTGTCATCACAGAACCCAAGCCATACTCTTTGGACTTGGGGTGGGGGATCTTGGAATATCTGGGATTCCCAAGGAAGGTGCTTGGTGTCTCCCAGGGTCCAAGGTGGACATCTCAGAGATGGTTTGTGTCTGTTTATCTTTTGATATTCTGTTTGAAATCTGTCCTGCCAACTCTGAGTGTCTTTCCTTTAATCTTTTTGGTGTGTTGGGATGTCTTTGGGGTGTGTGATGAGCCTGTGTCAGCACTCCTGTGTGCCCTGGGGTCCCCAACAGTGACACTGGCCTGCTTTGTTTCAGGATTCCTGCTGCAGCCTCTGTTGGGTGCTTGGAGTGACCGATGTACCTCAAGGTTTGGAAGGAGACGCCCTTTCATTCTTGTCCTGGCGATAGGTCTGTTGTTTGACATGAAAATACAATGGAGAAAAGGAGAAAAGAAAAAAACCCTCAATTCCTTCCTTTTAGTAAAACCAAAAAAATCTTAAGCAAAGTATCTCTGGCTGTGGCTCTAGGCCCCCAACTTCTGTTTGAGCCAACCGGAAGAATAGATCACTTTCATCTTTTTTTCTTTTTTCTTTCTTTTTTTCTTGATGCGGTATTACGTTGATCATTTTTTGGGGTGTTTTTTTTTTCAAGGTAGGGTCTCACTCTAGCCCAGTCTGACCTGGAATTCACTATGTAGTCTCAGGGTGGCCTTGAACTCATGGTGATCCTCCTACCTCTGCCTCCCGAGTGCTGGGATTAAAGTCATGTGCCACCACACCCGGCACTTTGATCATTTTTAAAACAATTTAATGAGACTCATCTCATTCCTGCTCTGCCTGATGGAATAAAACTCTGTCTCAAATGTAAAAAATATGACCTGTTTGCAGGTGACTCCCACGAGCTCTTCAAGTTTGGTTTAAAAAGTTTGTGCATCGTCAGGATTCTCAATTTAGGAAGTGTGCTGCTGGGGACAGAATGGGTCTTTGTTTCCTCAGGGTGACTTTGTCTCTCTGCTTTCAGGGGCATTGCTGGGCCTCTCACTCTTGCTAAATGGCAGGGACATTGGCACAGCCTTGGCCGACACGGCCACCAATCACAAATGGGGCATCCTCCTGACTGTGTGCGGGGTGGTTCTGATGGACTTCAGTGCCGACTCGGCAGACAACCCCAGCCATGCCTACATGATGGACGTGTGTGGCCCGGTGGACCAGGACAGAGGCCTGAACATCCACGCCCTCCTGGCAGGTGAGTGTCCCTTCCAAAGGTTGGGACTGCAGAGTCAGATGTGTGTGCTTGTGGGGCGGGCTTCCTCACCCCCAGGCTTAAAAATAAGTGATTGGGACTAGAGAGATGGCTCGGTTAAAACACTTGCCTGCAAAGCCTAACAACCCAGGTTTCGATTCCCAGCACCCATGTAAAGCCAGATGCACAAAGTGGTGCATGCATCTGGAGCTTGTTTACAGTGGCTCGAGGCCCTGGTGTGCCCATTCTCTCTTTCTCTCTCTCTCTTTCTCTCTCTCTCTCTCTCTCTCTCTCTCTCTCTCTCTCTGTCTTCTTTCTGTCTCTGCTTGCTAATAAATCAGTCAATAAAATATTTAAAAATAAGTGATTGAAAATATCTGTCTCAGGCTGGAGAGATGGCTTAGCTGTTAAAAGCATTTGCTTGCAAAGCCTGTTAGCCTAGGTTCGATTCCCCAGTACCCATGTAAAGACAGATGCACAAAGTGACACATGCATCTAGAGTTTGTTTGCAGTAGCAGGAGGCCCTGGCACACCCATACTCCTTCTCCCTCTCTCTCCTCTTGCAAATAAGTAAATCTATACATCTATCTATCTATCTATCTATCTATCTATCTATCTTGGGACTGAAACATGGCTCAGCAGGCTAAGAGTACTTGCTGCACAAGCAGAAGGACCTGAGTTCAAGCCCCGCCATCTACGTAAAAGGCCAGGCATGACTGTAACCCCAGTGCCAAGGCAGGGTCAGAGATATGAGAATTACTGGCGAGCCAGTCAACCTGATCTGAAAACAGCAACTGCAAGTCCAGTGAGAGACTCTGTCTCAAGGACACGTAACAGGAGAGGGATAAAGGAGGACACCTGACATTCTCCTCTGGCCTCTGACCTCTACACAGGGGGTGCACGTATCACACATGCTTACACCATGCACAAGCACACATGCACAAAAGAAAATATCTACTTCACACATAGGTATTAAAACTACCATACAGGGCTGGAGAGATGGCTCAGCGGTTAAGGCACTTGCCTCCAGTGCCTAAGGCCCCAGATTCAATTCCCCAGGACCCACATAAGCCAGACCCACAAGGTGGTGGCCCTGGTGTGCTCTCTCTCTCTCTCTCTCTCTCTCTCTCTCTCTCTCTCTCTCTCTCTCTCTCTCTCTCTCTCTCTCTCCCTCTACTTGAAAATGAATAAATAAAATATTTTTTTAAAAAAAACTACCATACACTCCCCCCCCATGACTGACTGCTGCTCTCACAACACATAGCCCTCAACCCCATGGAGCATACCAGCAATCCCACTGAGGAGGGCCCACAGTGGAATGGGGTCAGGAAAGAGGGAAACGGAGGTACCAACACACGACTTGTTCATACAAAGTATCTACTTAATAAAAGCTAACATCCAGCACTGATGCACAGGTACCCCTCAGTACCCATGGGCACTGACTGGTTCCATGAGACCCTGTGGATATAGATTCCACAGATGCCCCGGTCCTTTGCATAAATCGGTCTGGTGTTTGTATGGACCTGCACACATCCTCCCACGTGCGCTAGCTCACCCCTAGGTTACTTAAAATAGTACCATGAAAAGGAAATGCAAGGAGTTGCTATTCAGAATTATTTAGCATAAAGACAGTCTGTATGTGTTTGGTACAGGCAGAGGTTTGTTTTTGTTGTTAATTTTTTTATTTATTTGCAAAAACAGGGAGATACAGACAGAGACACACACATACAGAGAAAGAGAGAGAGAGAGAGAGAATGGGCACGCCAGGGCCTCTAAACACTGTAAACTAACTCCAGATGCATGTGCACTTTGTGCAACATGGGTGCTGGGGAATCGACCCAGGTCATCAGGCCTTGCAGGCAAGCACCTTAACTACTGAGTCATCTCTCCAGTTCTTGTTTGTTTCTGAATATTTATTTATTTTTAATGTGTGTGTATGTGTGTGTAAATGCACATGCCGTGGCACACGTGTGGAGGTCAGAGGGCAACTTTCAGGTCAATCCTGGCCTTTCCACCTCATTTGACTCTCTCTCTCTCTCTCTCTCTCTCTCTCTCTCTCTCTCTCTCTCTCTCTCTCTCTCTCTCTCCCTGGGCTTCATTCTGCAGTGGCTCTGTGAACTTTCAGGAAATCCTCCCATCTTTCAAACAGAAGCCTACCGTGGCTTTCAGCTTTCTATGTGGGTCTTGGTTATGCACGTTATCCACGGAACCATCTCCCCAGCCATTTTTTTCTGAATATTTTGATTCAGACCTTTGTGGCTAGGGAATGTTAACTATATTTATTTATTTATTTTTATTTTTTTGGTTTTTGAGTTAGGGTCTCGCTCTAGCCCAGGCTGACCTGGAATCCACTCTGTATTCTCAGGCGGCGATCCTCCTACCTCTGCCTCCCAAGTGCTGGGATTAAAGGCGTGCGTCACCACGCCCGGCTAACTATATATATTTAAATATCAATTCCTAAATGTAAACTTGCATATGTATTTGATTATCATAATTTGCAGTTTATGCCAACACCGAGTTAGAAAATAATGAATTACTGTTTTTTTGGAGCTAGGACTAGACTTTGAGGTAGAGGGAGACCCTACCTCCAAAAAAAGCAAAGAGTGAGTTACAAATTGCGAGGTTGGGGTTCTGTGATCGTCTGCTCACATTTTCATCAAGTTGGTCAAATACTTCACTTTGTTCTGTATTCTGTTTGCAGACACTGACTTGATTTAATACATGAGGTTGCCCGGCTAACGTGACCTCATGGTCCACAGCTCCGTAGCTATGCCCACAGAGCTCACCTAGCTCACATCCTTCCTGTTAGGAACATCAAGATCTTCTCGCCCTCAGGAACTCAGGAAGGGTTTTACTGCCAAACAGTGCAAACCAGCAAAACCCGAGAACGTGGGGAAAACGGGACACTAAAGCAGACCACACGAACCCCCTCGGGTGTGAGAACTGAAACAAGGCTGAGCGCCGGCCGCCCGCATATACATGTTCGGCGTGTGCCTGCCTTCTTTCACTTCTTTTGCAACTTTTATCGATGCTTCCATAATCATAGACCATAAACCATCATGACTCCCTCCCCCATATCTCTTCCCCCTCTCAGTTAGTCTCTGATTTGTTTCGGTGACATCATCTTTTCCTCCCATTATGTGTAGGTATTATCAGGCCCTGGGAAATCATGACTATCAAGGCGTTTTGTGTCTGGAGGTTGTAAGCAGTCCTGCCCTTCCTTTGGCTGCATGTACTTTTTAAAATTATTTGCCTGTGTGTGCGCGCGTGCGTGTCTGGGTGTGTCAGGCCTCTTGCCACTATAAATGAATGTCGGATGCTTACGCCATCTTTTGCATCTGGCTCACATAGGTGGCTGGGGATTGAACCCTGGCCGGCCATCTTTGCAAGCAAGTTCCTTTAACCACTGAGCATCCTCCGAAACTTTTGAGAAGAGCTCCTTCCTCTTTATCCCTGAGAGCTGCCCACCAAGTGGACGAGAGGCAGGACTATCTCGCCATCCTTCCGAGTGACTTCCCTAGTGCTGGCCAAGCGCAGGGCTTCCGTCTTGGAGATGGGACTGGGCTGCCCTGAAGCCAGTGGGAACGTGAGAGGGAAGGTGGGATTGGATGCAAGCAAGCATCCACTTCTGTCCGTGTTTCTAACAGGTTTGTGTCAAGTAGCCTAACAGGTTGGCAGGTGGCCCTGGAGCCAAGCCCAAGGTCAGTGTCAGAAAAGGGGGCTAGCAGGTGGTTCTAGAAGGAAGATGAGGGACGTTTCTGAGGGAGCCCAGCTTGGAGTTCCTTTTTCATTTTTGTTGGGGTGCGGATGGGACAGATACTATGTTGAGTCCTGGGGATGGACTGTGCTACTTTACTGTCCTTCTCCTTCTGGAGACTTCTTGCCTGGCTGGGTGGGGACTGAAACCCCGTTCTCTCTCTCTCTCAGGTCTCGGAGGAGGGTTCGGCTACGTGGTCGGGGGGATCCACTGGGACAGAACCAGCTTCGGGAGAGCCCTGGGGGGCCAGCTCCGCGTTGTTTACATCTTCACCGCTGTCACCCTAAGCGTCACCACTGTGTTGACCCTGGTTAGCATCCCTGAGAGGCCCCTGCGGCCCCTGGGTGAGAAGAGAACAGCCATGAAGAGTCCCAGCCTCCCGCTGCCCCCATCCCCGCCTGTCCTGGTAGAGGAGGGGACCAGTGATGCCCTCCCTTCTCACCCGACCACCGGCCTGTACGCCAGCTTCTCCAGCCCCATCTCCCCGCCCAGCCCGCTCACCCCCAAGTACGGCAGCTTCCTGAGCAGGGACAGCTCCCTCACCGGGATCAACGAGTTCGCCTCCTCCTTCGGCACCTCCCACATAGACAGCGTGCTCATCGACTGCTTCACGGGGGGCCACGACAACTACTTGGCCCTCCCGGGCAGCGTCCCCAGGCCGGCCATCAGCGTCAGCTTTCCCCGGGCACCCGATGGCTTCTTCTGCCAGGAGCGGGGGCTGTTGGAACGGAGGGAGGCGCCCTTGACCTTGGGCTCGGATGGAGATATGCTGAGGGTGGGCTCGCTGGACACCTCCAAGCCGAGGGCCTCGGGGATCTTGAAGAGGCCTCAAACATTGGCTCTCCCGGATGCTGCTGGAGGTGGTGGCCCTGAAACCAGCAGGAGAAGGAACGTGACCTTCAGCCAGCAGGTAAAGACAAACGTCTTGGGAGGCGAGGATCGCTTGGTCGTGGGTGGGGCCCTTGTTGCTGGTTAGAGGGTGAAAGGGAAAAGTAGATCTAGAAAGTCGGGCCACCTAGGGGTTCCGCACGTCCTCTGACCTGCACAGACTGCCCCTCTAGAGGTGTGCCAAGTGCTGTTTGTGCCTGCCTTCTAGCGTTTTGCCTCAATAGGCCACCCATGCCCACTGGGCCTTGGGACTCTGGGGTCCGCAAGCACACCCTAGAAGGCTGCAGTGGCTGCCGGGTCCTCCCTGACTCCAGCATGGTCTCTGCCAGTGTCCACCCTTAGCTGACTAACAGGCAGCAGAAACTCCAGATGCTCAAGGGCACCAGCACCTTCTGGCAAGGCACAGAATCTTCTGGAAAGCTGTATGAATTTTCTTTAGTATATGTCAAATTAGCCAAAAGGCCACCAGCTGATGTGTGAGGTTTTGCCTCTCTCAGAACCCATGACCTTGAGGAAAAGCCTTTAAATCAAAGGAAGGCAATCCTTCTATTTTTTAAGGATTGACTTTAAATGTTTAAAAATATTATTTATGTGTGTGTATGTATGTATGTGTATGGATGCACCCGGGTTTCTTGCTTGGTCTTTAAATGAATGCCAGACACTTGTACCACTGTATGTCTGGCTTTATGTGGGTGGTTGGGGAATCAAACCCAGGCTGACAGGCTTTGTAAGCCAACGCTTTCACTGCTGAGCCATCTTCCCAGCCCCTGTCCTCTTGTTTAAAGTAGACACACAGTCTATGCGCCCAGCCAGCTTCAGGGGCATCGTAGGAGACAGCATTAGGAACCTGGGGCTCTGTGGCCATGAGGCCTGTGAAAGTGTCTAACCTGCACAGATCATCCAGGGAGGGACCTTTGAAGGTCAAGTAGATCGGCAGCATGACCCCACGAGGCATGTTTGCTCAGGCCACAGGCACCACTGCCTCCTTCCTGGGGCTGGACCCCTGGTCCTCCCAGAGGGAGGGCCCTGCAGGACGAGTGCCTCTCTCTGGGCTGTGTGGAGAATATCCCGCAGGCTGCCTTCTGGAAAGTGTTCAAACCCATCGTGGTCAAAGGCACATGTCAAGGGCTTGCCGTCTTCACTTCGTTTGTTTTCTGAGGTAGGGTCTCGCTCTAGCCCAGCCTGACCTGAAAGTCACTATGTAGTCTCAGGGTGGCCTCAAACTCATGGTGACCCTACCACCTCTGCCTCCAGAGTGCTGGAATTAAAGGCATGCACCACCATGCCTGGCTTCGTCTTCATTTTTAATGACATCAAGTGGCTTCTCTGGTCCTTTGTCGATACCGGAGAGTCCCATTCTGTTTCACATTTGGTGACTTCTAGGTGCTGTTCTTTAGGGTACGGGGCGGGGGGGAATCTCAGCACACCCCTTTCAGCCTCTCTTGTCCATAGTGGGGTGCCTCCTTCTCCCAGTGCTGCTGAGGGCTGTATAACCATGAGCTCCAGCCTGGGGAGATGGCTCGTGAGTTAAGTGCTTGCTGAGGAGCTGAGGTCAATCCTCAGAGCCCACATTTAAAAACAAACTGGCTAAGGTTGTGTGCTTGCAATCCCAGCACTGGGGAGGCACAGACAAAGGCGTCCTAGGGCTTTCTGGCCAGCCATTCAGCTCACTTGGCAAGTTCCAGGCCAGGGAGAGACCTTATCTCAAAAAAAACGGTGGATGAAGCCAGGCGTGGTGGCACATGCCTTCAATCCCAGCACTCTGGAGGCAGAGGCAGGAGGATCGCTGTGAGTTTGAAGCCAGCCTTAGATTACAGAGTGAGTTCCAGGTCAGAATGGGCTAGAATTAAGACCTTGTTTCAAAACAAAGCAAAATAAAAGGTGAATGGAGCTTGAGGAAAGACACCTGAGAGTGTTCTCAGGCATCCACGTAGAAGCATACATATGTGTACGCACATTTGCACACACACAACGCACTCAAACCAAGAGGGGGCCTGGTGTGATTTTTAGCTGTCTTCCTACTACAGACATGGTGACAAGCTCTGTGGATGTGGCCACTCTGGGAACCAGGATTGTGGGCTTCCCACCACTTATTCCCACGGATACCCAAACAGTTCCAGGGTTAGTTAAAGGGCTGGAGTCTGTACTGCAAACTCTGGCAGGCTGTTAGCCCAAATTCCAGAGGATTGGCCACCAAGCCAGTGGATGGCTGTCCTGTGAAATGTTGTTCTGTGTCTCGGGAATAAACCTTGCCCCCTCTATTGATGGTGGGGTGTCTCAGCCTCCTGGTGAGCTCCCTTAAGGGCCCACAAACATGGCCTCCTCTGAGTGGCTGGTATCCTATCTTCAGAGAGGGTTTTTAATATATTTATTATTTTACTTATTTTTAAATTGTAATTATTTATTTGCAAGGGGAGAGAGAGAATGGGCACACAGGACCTCTAGCTGCTGCAAACGAACTCCAGATGCATGCGCCACTTTGTGCATCTGGCTTTATGTGGGTGCTGGAGAATTGAGCTCTGGTCATCAGGTTTTGCAGGCAAGCGCCTTAACCGCTGAGCCATCTCTTCAGCCCCAATATTTTTAGTTTTTTGGTTGTAAGACAGGGAAAGTCAGAGAGAGAGAAGAGAGAGAACATGGGTGTGCAAGAGCCTCTTGCTGTTTCAAACAAACTTCTGCATCTGGCTTTACATGGGCACTGGGGGAATTGAACCTGGGCCAGCAGGCTTTGTAAGCAAGTGGACTTGACCTGTTGAGCCATCTTCCCAGGAGTGTTGGTGTGTTTGAGGTAGGGTCTCACTCTAGCCCGGGCTGACCTGACAGTCACTCTATTTCCAGGCTGGCCTTGAACTCACAGTGATCCTCCTACCTCTGCCTCCTAGGTGCTGGGATCAAAGGTATGCACCGCCACACCCGGCCCCAGAGAGGGTTTTAGACATTGCCCAGTCACCTTGAAATAAGTCTTTCAAGGCCTTCTCCCGTGGGAAAGAAGGAAAACTGGGCTTCCATCTACTTTACAAGGAGCTCCCTCCCCCACTCTGTGGGACACAGGCTTCACACTGTGGGCACGCTTGCCATGAATTCCCCCGAGAGCTGCTCTGGGTCTCAGAAGACAGGCTCCAGAGTCGTCTTTCCCACTCCTCGGGTGACTGGTGCACCTGTGACCAGCCTCACACCCGCCTCCAGGGGATGCCAGCCCCACAGCTCTTAGACAGGTGTCCCCGGCTCGTTACAGGTGGCAAACATCTTACTGAATGGCGTGAAGTACGAGAGCGAGCTGACTGGCTCCAGAGAGCAGTCGGAGCAGCCCCTGTCCCTGCGGCGTCTCTGCTCCACCATCTACAACATGCCCAAGGCGCTTCGCACCCTCTGTGTCAACCACTTCCTGGGTGAGTTTGCTGCAGCACCCCATTTGTGTCTGGTGTAGTAGGGGTGCAGGATTGGCCAGCTGTCTTGAGCTGTGTGCCCCCCACCAGAGCACACCTGTAACAGTTACCTTTTCATTGCTGGGACAAAAACACCAGGCCAGAAGCAGCTGAAGGGAGAAAAGGGGTTATTTCAGCTCACAGTATCAAGGGAGGTGTCACCATGATGGAAAAGCATGGCAGAGCAGACAGCCAGAGTGTCACGTCTTGTCACAGAAGAAAAATGAGCAGCAAGTAAACTGGAGCGGGTGTGGTAGTGCACACCTGTAATCCCAGCACTCAGGAGGCAGAGGTAGGAGAATAGCTGTGAGTTCCAGGCCAGCCTGAGACTACAGAGTGAATTCCAGGTCAGCCTGAGCCTGAAAAAAACCAGAGTGCGCTATCTCTACATACTCAGTAGGCCTCCCCAGTGGCACACCTCCTCCAGCAAGGCTCCACCTCCACAGGCTTCCCCAGCAGAGGAAGGCTGTGGGGGACAATTTAGGTTCAGTCCACCACACCGCTTCCTAGGGGCTTCTCACATTCCTTAGCCTCCCAGGGAAGAGCAAGGGCAGAACGGGGGCCTCCTCGCTGCACTAGGGCTTCTTCTCCAGGTGCCCCAGTCAACATGGGGTCACAGTTGAGAGACATCCCATTTCCTCTAGCCAGACAGACACTAGGTCTCCACAGAGCCAAACCCTCATTTCCAAAACCTCTCGGACAAGTCACAGTTAAGCAATGAACCCCACTTTCTCATTGTGTCTTCTTCTATCTGATATGAACTCAAGCCAACCTCCTGCCCACTTCCTAGATCTGTTGGTAACTCTGAAATCCCTGGGCTCAGCATTCAAGTGACTATGGAAAGGCCCGGACTTGCACAACATTCTTTTGGTGCCATTTTGCTGCTGAGTTGTTGAACATCTGACGATGACTAAGGATGTGCAATAGGCCGGGCATGGTGGCGCACGCCTTTAACCCCAGCACTAGGAGGCAGAAATAGGAGGATGGCATGAGTTCGAGGCCACCCTGAGACTACATAGTGAATTCCAGGTCAGCCCGGGCTGGAGTGAGACCCGCCTTGGAAAAAAAAAAGAAAGAGGCAAGAATCTTTTTTTTTTTGGTTTTTCGAGGTAGGGTCTCACTCTAGCTCAGGCTGACCTGGAATTCATTGGAGTCTCCGGCTGGCCTTGAACTCACAGCGATTCTCCTACCTCTGCCTCCCGAGGGCTGGGATTAAAGGCGTGTGCCACCCGGCGAGGCAAGAATCTTAAAAATAACCTTTACCAAAGTGACCTGGCTGGGGTCCCTTGCAAGATACGACAGAGGATGGCACCAAGCACACAGGTGCAAGGTGTTTAGTGGAGCCTGGCTTGTAAGAGCCAAACACCAGGATAGGGACATAAATGTCCCCCCAGAGGGTAAGTTTAAATCTGTTATGATATGTCCACATTGTCACATACTTGGCCGCTATGAAGACGAGTCTGGAGCTAGGCATGGTGGGGCGCCTCTAAACCCAGCACTCAGGAGGAGGACTGCCATGAGTCCAGGGCTACAGAGTGAGTTCCAGGCCAGCCTGAGCTAAAGTGATACCCTGCCTCAGACAGCAAAGAGTCTGTGTTTGCCTGGCTCAATGCACCACCTGCCTTGTTCAGAGAAGGAATTGGCAGAGTCGTCAGAGAAGTGGGCTCCCTGCTCCATATAACTGTTTGCACCTTCTGAGATATTTCTCCAAAATAAATAGACCCACGCGTTGCAGGAACACCATCAGCATTGTCTTGCCCCATGGTTATAAAAATATGTGTCTGTTGAGCAAGAAAAGAGCAAAGGAGGGCTGGAGAGCTGGTTCAGTGGTTAAAGTGTTTGCCTACAAAGCCTAAGAACCCAGGTTCGATTCTCCAGTACCCACGTAAAAGCCAAGGTGGCACATGTGTCTTTAGTTCATTTGTAGTGGCTTATAGGTGTGTCCATTCTCTTTCTCTCTCTCTCGTAAATAAATAAATCTTTTAAAATATATTTTTTAAAAGAGCAAAGGACGCTCACAGTTTCAGCAGAGTTGTTTCCAGGTGGTGACATTTTCTTTAATTGTTTTGCTCATTTTGTGTATGGTATGTGCGTGTACGTGGGCGTTTGTATGTGCGCAAGTACACGTGTGTGCACACGCAGTGTGGAGGCTAAAGGATCTCAGGTGCTGTTCTTCATGAATGCTGTCCACCTCTTTTTGAGAGAGGCTTTTTTTTTTTTTTGGTTTTTCAAGGTAGGGTCTCGCTCTAGCCCAGGCTGACCTGGAATCCACTATGTAGTCTCAGGGTGGCCTTGAACTCTCAGCAATCCTCCTACCTCTGCCTCCCGAGTGCTGGGATTAAACCACCACACCCGGCTACCAGACAGGATTTCTCATTGGTCACTAGCATGTTCCAGGGATCCACCTGTCTTCTACCTCCCCAGCACTGAGATTAGGGACCTGCTCAACCACGCATTTATCTGGATCCTGGGCATTAAATTAAGGTCGTCATGTTTGTGGATGGAGCACTTTACAGACAGAGCTATTTCCCCAGCCCCCTTCTTTAATCTTTGTGCCTCTGATCAGTAAGTACTGATGGGACCGGGAGATGGCTCAGTGGCTAAAAGCTTTTGCTTGCAAAGCCTGCCAGCCTGGGTTTGATTCCCCAGTACCCAGATGCCAGAAATCAGTACCTACATCTGGAGTTCATTTGCAGTGGCAAAGGCCCCGATGCACTCATATTCTCTTTCTCTCTCTGTCTCTCTCTCCTTGCAAATAAATATTTTTAAAAGGAGCCGACTGAGTAGATGGCTCAGTGGTTAAAGGCACTTGCTTGGAAAGCCTGATGACATGAGTTCGATTCCCCAGTACCCATGTAAAGCCTGATGCACAAAGTGGCACATGTGTCTGGAGTTCATTTGCAGGCCCATTCTCATTCTCTCTCTCCTCTCTCTCTCTCTCTCTCTCTCTCTCTCTCTCTCTCTCTCTCTCTCTCTCTCTCTCTCCTTTCAAATAAATAAAAACCTACGAGTTAAAGGGCAGAGCCACAGCCTTTGTGGCTGAGGTCACGGCCTCTCCTCCTGCAGGGTGGCTCTCGTTCGAGGGAATGCTGCTCTTCTACACGGACTTCATGGGCGAGGTGGTGTTCCAGGGAGACCCGAAGGCACCCCACGCATCCGAAGCGTATCAGAAGTACAACAGCGGCGTCACCATGGGCTGCTGGGGCATGTGCATCTACGCCTTCAGCGCCGCCTTCTACTCAGGTACCTGTGCGCATGCGTGGCTCCTGCCAGGAGTGATGTCATTGGGAGGCAGGTCCCAGGCGAAGGTTGGCAGCTCTGTCTCTGCAATTCAGGGGGCGACATCACAAGCCCTCAGCCACTGCTGGCCTGCCAAGCTGCCCTGACCAGGACTCAGAAGGTACCCGCTCTAGGCTTCCAAAACAGGGCACCCCAAAGGGGACATGACCTGGCCACAGACAAGGCCAAGCCAGGGCCCAAGGCCAGCTGTCAGCAGAGGTTCTGCCACTAAACCCCTGTCCTTCCCATGAGGCTGTGCAGAGCAGCAGGGCCAGAGGGAGGCAGGGAAGAGGGAGGTACGAGAGAAGCAAGAGCCTGGTGGCTGCGGGGTGGGCAGAGGCTGGAGTCTGACTTCAAGGTTCTGCTCCTGGATGACCCTAGTTTATACCAGGACACACGACACCATGTCCCCAAGCAGCCTGACTGGCAGTGTACGCTGGGCAGGTGTTATCTCGAGTGTCCCAACTTTTTTTTTCTTCACAAAGCTAGATTGCAGATATTTCCAGATACTGAGGCCAAGGGACCCCTGTTGCAGCCACTCGCTGGAGCCTTGTAGCTCCAAAGTACCTCAGACTGTATGGAGTGAAACTGGCATGGCCCTGTGCCCATAAAACTACCCTGCCCCCTGAGCTGTGCTCCACGAGTAATACAGGTCTTCTTTGTTTTTTGTTTTTTTCCGTAGCTGTTTAGAAGTACTGAACCGCTGCTAGCTCTGGGGCCATCCAAGACCAGGCTGCATAGGCTGGGGGTGTCTGCTACTTGCATGGCCTTGGGCTCGATCCCCGACACTTCCAAAACAAAACAAATCAAAAACAAGGTTGAGCCGGGCGTGGTGGCGCACGCCTTTAATCCTAACACTCGGGAGGCAGAGGTAGGAGGATCGCTGTGAGTTCAAGGCCACCCTGAGACTACATAGTGAATTCCAGGTCAGCCTGGACTAGAGAGAGACCCTACCTCAAAAAACAAAAAACAAAAACAAGGCTGTACAATCCCACTGAGGAGGGCCCACAGTAGAATGGGGGCAAGGAGGAGGGAAATGAAGGTACCAATACATGGTTTGTGCATACAAAGTTTCTACTTAATACTTATTTTTTTTAAAAAAAAAAAAAGGCTGCAGGGCCTGGTACAGTGGCACACGCCTTTAATGCCTGCAGAGGTAGGAGGATTGCCATGAGTTCAAGGTCACCCTGAGACTACATACATAGTGGATTCCAGGTCAGCCTGGGCTAGAGCAAAACCCTACCTTGAAAGTCCAAAAAAAATTTTTGAGCTGGAGGTAGAGTATATAGTGTATGCTTAGCATGTTTGAGGCCCTGGGTTTAATCCCCAGAAACCCTTGCTGTGGTTACCTTCTTATTGCTGAGACAAATCGCCCAACCAGAAGCAGCGTGTGGAAGGCAAGGGTTCACTTTGGCTTCCAGTCTCAAGAGGAAGCCTCATCATAGCAGAGAAAACATGGCAGAGCAGAGGCTGGGCATCACATCTTGTCACATGAGCTGGAGGTAGCAGCAAGTAGCTGGACCAATGAACCTCAAGGACGGCCCCCAGTGACACTCCTCCTCCAGCAAGGCTCCACCTCCCAGAGGCTCCCAAATTGCCACCAGCTGGGAACCAAGTATTTGAAACACATGAGGTTATGTGGTACATTTGAGTCAAGCTACCACCTCCCTCCAAAACAAGTGTTATATCTCACTTGCAAGCCCCTGGCCCCATACCTGGGGTCTTAGGGGACCCTCAGATCCATCCTTCTGGTCCTTTAGAAGCCTCAGAGTCCCGGGGGGCCAGTGTGAATAAGGACATCCCAGGTGGCATTCCTGCTGGGCACACACTTGAGCGGTGCTTCCTTCCGGTGAGGGCCATGTGGCTTGGCAACCTCAGGGCCTGCCCCAGGTGGTGGCTCACCTGCTCAGCCTCTGTCCCACCCGCAGCCATCCTGGAGAAGCTGGAGGAGTGTCTGAGCGTCCGCACCCTCTACTTCATCGCCTACCTCGCCTTCGGCCTGGGCACGGGGCTGGCCACACTCTCCAGGAACCTGTATGTGGTCCTGTCCCTCTGCGTCACCTATGGGATCCTGTTCTCCACACTCTGCACCCTGCCCTACTCGCTGCTCTGTGATTACTACCAGAGCAAGAAGGTGAGGACTGCCCTGCTTTGCTTCCTACACACCTACCTGAGACCGTCCTGAGCTGTGCAAGCCACAGGCCTTCAGTTGGAAATGGAGATGACCAAGCAGCAGTCAGAGCTTTGAATAACAGGGAGCCCTCCTCGCCCCACCCCTGCCCCTGCCCAGGTCTCACCTCAGCCGGGCAGCCAGCCACCAGGTCCCCTCCAGGACATTCACCACTCTATGCAGGGACACTAGGAAAGGGAAGGCCCAACACCACTCAGGGCTGGGATCAGAGGGAGGAGAGCAGACAGACCCGCAAGTCAGTGACCAAGACCACTGGGATGGAAATGCAGGAGCTTAAAAAGCAGAATTGAATTAATGCCCAAGGCCCAACAGGTATCAGAGTTCACCTTGACATGAGCTCGGGGTCATGCCAAGCCAAGTGGGGAATGGGAGTCAGAGGCAAGAGAGAAGAAATGAGCATACTTGTCTTTGAAAAGAAAAAAGTTGATATTTTACTCAGTGTGGATTCTTCTTTCACAGCTGCTCTGAGATCGAATAACCCTACAGACTTTTTTTTTTTTTTTTTTTTGGTTTTTCGAGGTAGGGTCTCGCTCTAGTCCAGGCTAACCTGGAATTCACTATGTCTTAGGGTGGCCTTAGGTGATCCTCCTATCTCTTACCTCCTAAGTGCTGGGATTAAAGGTGTGTACCACCATACCTAGTTTACACTTAGTATTTATTTTTTAATATTTATTTATTTGAGAGAGAGAAATATTGAAAGAGAGAGAGAATGGGAACTAGACTTTTATTTGTCTTTGCTTTTCTTTGTTTGAGACAGGGCCTTCCCCCTGCCTTCCCTTCCTTGGAGCTGCAGATAAAGGGGTGCCTGGCTCCCCATACCGTTTGCATATTTAAACTGTACAACTCAGGGCTGAGGCTTGCTCAGTTGGTAGAGTGAATGCCTAGATGCACGAGGTCTTGGGTTCAATCCCCAGGACTGCATAAACCAAACTCAGCAATTTAAGGCCATTCTCAGCCTAAGCTATATGAGACCCTGTTTTGTTTTTAAGGAGTGTGGTGGTACACATCTTCAATTCCAGTACTCGGGAGGTAGAAGTAGGAGAATCATCATGAGTCCAAGTCAGCTTGGGGAAGAGTGAGACCATGCCTCAGAAAAGCCCCCCCCCCAGAGAGAGAGAGAGAGAGAGAGAGAGAGAGAGAGAGAGAGAGAGAGAGAGAGAGAGAGAGAGAGAACATAAAGATTTAGTAATCCTCAGAAGGCTGAGGCAGGAAGATTGGTATGAGTTTTAGGCAAGCCTGGACTATGAAGAGAGTTCTAGACCAGCCCTGGCTACTGAATAAGACTGTCTCAAACATACACACAAGCAAATAGGAGCCAGATGTAGTGATACACACCTTAGATCCCAGCCCTCAGGAGGCAGAGGTAGGAGGATTGCTGTGAGTTCGAGGCCACCCTGAGACTACAGAGTGAATTCTAGGTCAGCCTGGACTAGAGCGAGACCAAAAACAAATAGGACCAGTGAGATGGCTCCACAGTTCAAGGAGCTTGCTTGCAAGGCCTCCTGGCGTTGGTTCAATTCCCCAGCACCCACATAAGGCTGGACACAAAGTGCTGCATGCATCTGGCATTGGTTTTCAGTGGCAAGAGACCCTGGCATGCCTCCCCCACCACACGCACAGGCGCGCACACACACACATAAATCTTCCCTAAAAAAACAATGAAGATTAAAGTACACACTTCAGAGGCTTTTATATTCTCATGGAACTGTACATTCATTGTCACAGTCAGTTTTAGAATCTGTCACCCCCAAAAGAAACCTTCACCCCAACCCACCCCTCTGATGCTCCACTCATCCACATCATGTTAGTAGGCATGACATTTTGAGGTTCACCCACGCTGCAGCACCTGTCAGCGCTTCGTTCTTTTTATGGCCACATAACACCCCCCATCAGTTTTTGGCAGTAATGTTGAAATAGTTGAATCTTGCATTAAAATATCTCACTGCTCACTGAGGTTCTGTCACCCCTTTCATGTAGCACCTCGGTTGCTCCCTTGCTCAGGCCAGCCTGATGTGTCGTGAGGACTCTAGAGTCTCTGGGGAGTTCCCCTGAGGGCCTGAAGGAGCCTGGGGTCTTTGGGTGGTAGCTCTGATGGCCTCCTCTCAGCTCCATCATATCCATCACTCAAGATAGCAGATGTGCCAATCTCTGGCCATCATCGAGTGCCCAAGGTCCCTGACGAGATTCGGTCCAGCCACATGGACACTGGGCTCCCTGGAGGCTCCCTTGTCTCTTGGCTGCCATTAGGCTGTAGGCTTAGGGCCATAGTAAGCTACAGGCAAGGCAGGCCTTGGCCAGGACACAACATTGACCTGAACCGCAATGCCGGGACACTGAAGGGTGCCCTTCAGGGTGGCGCTGAGCCGGACCAGTCTGTGTTGGGACACTGGTCTCCAGCAGCAACACCAGGAGTGACACCAGACCGACATGTCTCCACTGTCAAGGATGGTGTCCTGTGCTGGGTCAGGACAAAAGCCATTGCTCCTAAGTCCCCATGCTCAGAGCACTCCCAGCACATGTGGTGGGGAGGGCGGGACCTCCAAGACATAGGACATCCAAGCCCACAGGACATGTCAGGGTGTGTCATAAACACCCCAGTAGATGAAGGGGAAGAGGAGGGTGAGGCCAAGCAAGTTTTGTTTGGGTCAAGCAGGGGTAATGCCCGAGCCACCTAGACTGTAAGGAAGAAGCCAGCCTTCTGCCCATCAGGCATGACAAATGTCATCTAATTCTTTTATGACAGACCACCCTGTGCATCTTAGCCCTAAACAATAAGAAGCTGTGCCCCTGCCTGGGTCTCCTGGGCTCACAGAAAAACCACACCTTGTCCCCAACCCTGCATAGTGGCTGTGGCAGGTCTGAGTGACACGACACCTCCCGGTCAGTTTGCAGGGTCCGGAGCGGATGGCACGCGGCGCGGGATGGGTGTGGACATCTCGCTGCTCAGCTGCCAGTACTTCCTGGCTCAGATCCTGGTCTCCCTGGTCCTCGGGCCCCTGACTTCGGCTGTGGGCAGTGCCAACGGTGTGATGTACTTCTCCAGCCTTGTGTCCTTCCTCGGCTGCCTCTACTCTTCCCTGTGTGTCACCTATGAAATTCCTCCCAGCGACACAGCTGATGAGGAGCACCAGCCCCTTCTGTTAAATGTCTGAAATCTCAAGCTCAGCTTTGGACTTGAGGGTGGCTGCCAAAGGCTGGCTACTGAGAAACCAAAGGCCTTGGTGGACAGGCGGGCTTCCTGGTGGGGTGTAAATATGTGGGAAATGATAAATGCAAGCAGCAAAACCTGTGGTTTCTCGTGGCTTCCTTGCTGAGGGTGAGGTCACTGTGGACTGAGCTACTGCTCTCTCCTTGGGGACTAGAGGAGGGGGTGGTGTGGTGAGAAGCATTCACTGAAAATGAAGGTGTAACTCAATGGTCCTCAATCAAGGGTAATTTTTGTGCCCTGTCCCAGAAGGTGTATGACAGTGTCTAGAGATATTTTAGGGTGTCATAACTCAGTTGGATCGTCACTTGCTGTCCAGGGATATTGTGAACTTTTTTTTTTTTTTTTTTTTTTTTTTTTTTGGTTTTTCGAGGTAGGGTCTCGCTCTAGTACAGGCTGACCTGGAATTCACTATGTAGTCTCAGGGTGGGTGAACATCTTTTAATACACAGACAGTCTCCAACAACCAAGTCTCTTTTTAATTTTTATTTGCAATCAGAGAAAGAGGGAGAGGGAAGGGAGGGAGGGAGGGAGGGAGGGAGAGAGAGAACATGGGCACACCAGGGCCTCTTGCCACTGCAAACGAACTCTAGATGCATGTGTCACTTTTCACATCTGGCTTGACGTGGGTATTGGGGAATCGAACCTGGGCTATCAGGTTTGCAAGCGTTTTTAACCACTGAGCCATCTGTCCAGCCCCAAAGTCTTATTAAGGCCTAGATATCAATAATTCAGAGGGAGAGCCGGGCGTGGTGGTGCACGCCTTTAATCCCAGCACTTGGGAGGCAGAGGTAGGAGGATTGCCGTGAGTTCAAGGCCACCCTGAGACTACATAGTGAATTCCAGGTCAGCCTGGGCTAGAGTGATACCCTACCTTGAAAAACCAAAAAAAAAAAAAAAATAATAATAATAATAATAATTCAGAGGGAGAGACAAAGCCTTTTCTAACCAAACCTTGCATTCTGCACACTGCATTGTAGGCTAGAGCATGCAGGGTTTTGGGGTCAGGAGGCTTCATATACATACATACACGAATGATATGTAAGGTCGGGTGTGGTGGCACATGCCTTTCATCCCAGCACTTGGAGACAGAGGTAGGAGGATCTCATGAATTCAAGGTCACCCTGAGACTACATAGTGAATTCCAGGTCAGCCCATGGTGCAAGTGGAAGGTGGTGGAACCTGTAGAAGGCAGGGCCTAGTGGGAGGAGTTAGGTCATGAGAGATGTGCTTCCTGGTGCCAGCAGGTGAGCAGCCTCCCCCTCTGTGACACTGCCAGGGACCAGAGCCACGGGGACCACCAACTAAATAAATCTCTTAGCTATCCTGTCAGTGATGGAAAGCTTACTAGCATCCCACCCACCCACCCTGGACATACCCACAGTGCCGAGAGGCAGTGGTAAGAGGCCTCCACAGACTAAGGCCTGAAGTTGGCAGAATGGGGGAGGGGCGGGGACTGCTCTCTGGTTCAGTGATACTGAGTATGAAGAGAATTGCCCTTATGAAGAGAAAGAGCGATCTAGGCGCAAGAATTGGCCTGATGTGTTTGAGTGACCACAGGCATCAAGGTACCCACAGAAGGGGCTCTCAGGAGCGGAGGAGGGGACGCAGATGCTCGTCCCCTCCTGCCCTGGCTTGAGGCGCTCTTCTGACAGGGACTCACCTTCCCAGAGTATCAAGTTTCTAGAGAATTGGTGTGGAATGGCTGTCCACTGCCCTGGGCTGGGGTTGCCCAGAGCTGCTTAAATTTGCAAGAGACACAACTAGAGGGCTCCCCCCTGCCACTGTCGGCCTTTTAAATCTTGAGCCCTCCCAGAATTTTCCAAGTAAGCGTAAGCACACTGCTTTGCCGTGGGGGAACCTTCAGTTTCTTTTCCAGAAAATCTGTCCCGCAGAAAGCTGCCAGCCCCTTCAGGCACCTACCAGCATCAAGGGCCACACCTGGAGCCCCATCCCCCACCTCAGGATGGCCATGAAACTGGGAAAGTGGCATCATAGCTCCATCTGAGAGGCCAGGAGGTCCGAAAGCACACCGGCACCTGGTCCTTGGCACTTACACCTGGCTAGGATTTGAACTTGCAGCTACCTTCAAAAAGTACCTTAAAGCTACTGCTTTAAGAGCAAATGCAGTCCACTTCTGAGGGGTGGCAGACCACTCACACCTGGTTCCCTCGCTGTTCCCCAGGGGTTCTGTCTACCCATAGATGAGAGAAGGCTCCATGAAACTAAAGCCACATTGCCCTGATCTTCCCCTTGGTGGACCTGGACATTGGCCCTCCTTCCATGGTGTTCCTCAGAAAGGGACCATCCTAGGTGCCCATGAGCCCGCACTCAGCAGCTTGGCTCATCTGCCTCAGCTACCACTAGGGATGAGGTCACTGGTGTCCTGTCCCTCCAAGGGAATAGAAGTAGGTTCCCTCAACCAGGCCCAGACCTCATGAGCAGTATGAAGGTCTTGGCTCTCCTTGGTACAGAGACTCAAGAGCACGCATGAAGTATTCATTCCACTGGTGTGAGCAGGATATGGGCATCTAAGGAGGGCAGTGGTTCTGGAATCGGGGTAACAAGAGCTGCTTAGGGACACTTATGAGGGTTCATTCCAGGGTCTGATTCTTGGAAATGAACTACCACCAATGCCCTGTTCTCAAAACAGAGCCTCCTCACAATACCTGGGCCAGGCCTCCCCTCCTCTGCACAGCACCTCTGCCCAGCTGTCCATGCTCCTGTTCTTTCTCCAACTGCTTTGTTATATAATTATTTGCAAGCAGAAAGATGGGGGAGGGGGAAGGAGAGAGAAATTGCAACCGAACACCGCTTTAGCTTTATGTAGATACTGGGGAACTGAGCCCGGGTCCTTAGGCTTTGCAGGCAAGCGCCTTAACTGCAGCACCATCTCTCCAGTCCTCCGACTGCTTCTTTGTCTCAGAACAACTTGTCCATCTTTTCGGCAGGATCTGGTCACAAGTCTTACATCTGGTGGGTGGCCCCAAGAGGAGCTCCATGACTTTGTAAGCACTGCCATCTCGTGGCCAGGGCTGGAAGTGGATACCAATGGATGATAGACTTACTTGGAAGTGAGTCAGTGATCAGAGGCATAGAAAACAAAAGGCCTCAGGAACCTGAGTCAAACATCTTATCAGAAGCTTCTAAATTTTTAAACTGCAGCTGCAGTTCAGCATGAGCCATGTGCTTCAGCCAAGATTAACATGCAGTTCCCTCGGCCCACCAGGGGAACCCCAGGATCCTAGCATTGCCCTATACTCTAGCCTGAATCAGTCCAGCCCAAGGTGGCCATATTTCTACAGTAGTCCAATGTAGGGCAGGCACTTCTGGCTCCCCAAGTGTCTGGATAACAGCATCTACTATGATTTCAAAGCTCTGGTTCAGGAATATGCTTGGAACCTTCCAGGTTGGCCAGAACCTAAGTGAAGCTTGGTCTGTGCCCTGGATTTTAGCCTGTGGCCAGGGCCAGGATGGTGGTTGCTTCTGCAGAAAGACCCTAGTCCCTATTAAGCAGTAGCCTACACCCACAAATGTACAGCCCTGTGGTATGGGGCTTTTGAGGGCCTGGACATTGTTATCTCTCTTATGACCACCATTTGCCCAAGCCAGCTAGACTCTGCCCTCAAGTCAGTGTCATTTCTTGCCCAGAAAGGAACTGCAGGTCACCCATGCCTTCTGGAGAAAGGGGGAACAAGGGGCCAGCCACCTGAGTGGTGACATAGAGGCAGGGCTGGCCAGATGCAACAACAGCCTGCAGTGTCTCACCTCCCAGGGCAGTG
>PVHP010027006.1:0-24167 GCA_004024765.1 Zapus hudsonius | reverse complement strand
ATGTGATGGAGGTGGGTCTTCCAGTGCTAGTATTGATGAATATTGATTCTCTCCAGTTTTCACTGCTTTTTGTAAAACAAAGCTGACTTTCTAACCAAGAGTGAGCACAGCATGGATTCCAGGCGATAAGCCTAGTCATTTAAGAGACTTTTGGATGGGTATAGCCACTTTTCTTGGCCAAATACCAGTGGGAGCTTCTTTCTGGAGTCTATGTCCTTTCTATCCATGGGGTTCCTACTTGGTCCTCAGTATCAGGTGTGAGTTCTCTCCCACTGAGCAGGTCTCATGTCCAATCAGAGAGCCATTGCTTGCCCACATAGGCTGTGTGGCACTATGGCACAGGAGGGCATATCTTGTTTGGCTGTTGATTTCATAGCTTTCAGGGTCCCATGCTTGTCCACACCATTGGCAGCCATTGTCTCCCAGTAGCTTGCATAAACTTTCCAGCACCATGAGGACTAGCCAGCAGGGGTTCCAGCATGATCTCTCAATGACCTATGTCCATGGCCTGTGGTGCCTTCAGCAATAGACTTTTACAAAGTGCTGTGGCAATGGCTGTATTTTTTTGAGGACCTTATGAGTCTCCCTGGCCAATATCTCACTACAGGATGTAACCTACTCTGGCACTGGGTTATTAGGGTTAAGCCTGTGCTATTAGGGTTAAGCTCTCTACCCTCTACAGGGACCTTATGCCTGGGCTATATCCCTCCCATTATTAACAGTTATATATTTTAGTTTGTTAACCAGGAAGATGGTTTCCATGGTACTGGATGATGTCATTGGTTTTGTGTGTTTCCCCATTCTCCCTTCCTCCATCTCTCCTAGACCTTTCCATCCCCTACAATAACGATTTTATAGAACCTAAGATGTCATAAACTGTAAAATGCAACATTATTTTATATATCTCTAAGAAAGTTTAAAAAGACAAGCTGAAGTTGAAGAATTTAGCAACAGACTTTCCACACGATACTAGTTCTCCAATGTAAGTGCTCATGAGAAAGAACTTGGCTCATAAGAAGGCACAGAGGTGAAATTTGCCAGTCTCCAATCTGGCCTGAGGAGAAAGGAGGAAAGAAAGACAGTCTCTCCCGATCATTTGAACTGATCATGTTATAGAACTGTATTCTGATGTCTGTCTTCAAGTATGGTCCAGAAAATGGCAAGTAGAAAGTGTAAATAATTTTTTTGTTGTTTTGGATTTTTTTGGTTTTGTTTTGGCTTTTTGAGTCAAGGCCTTCCTCTATATCTGCAACTGTCCCAGAACTCGCTATATGCCCCCAGCTCACCTTGAACCCATGACAACTCTCCCAAGTTCCGAGAACATAAGTATGAGCCTCCGTGCTTAGCCAGAAAGTATAATTTTATTCCATTTTTCTTAGTACTGCAAATTAAACCATGGGTGTTATACATGCTAGGCAAATTCTCTACCTCTGGGGGATAAAGGAAGGTAGGGGAGGGGATTCTTGTCAGGGAACACTCTGTATCTGTATGGAGGTTGTCAAGAAGAGTTTTTAACAATATAACTTTTCAGGGTTATCTCCCCCATTTTCATTCAGTGACAGAAATGTCAGATGATCATGGACAAAGGGTGAGGAAGTGAGCTTGAACAACATTAAACATGATAGAAGGATCCTGTATTGTTAGGGAGAAGTTCAAGGCTTTGCACCAGAGCGACAAGTAGCTGAGGTCCAGATAAATTGTAAAAAAGCTATAGGCCAACATAAACCCTGAAGCCTTGAGTCCTGGGGAAGACAACTGATGGGCAACGAAAAACCAAGTGATTCTTCAGCTCTGAAAGCAGAATGCAAGGCAAGAAGAATGCAAGGGGAACCTGAGTAACAGAAACGGCACGTCAGCTGCTATTGTGACTCAAGAAAACCAGTCCATTCTGTCCAGCCCTGCCTTGGTCAGGATGAATAATACCTTTTCTCCTGCAGAAGGTCAAACTTCTGTTAGTCCATTGTCAAGCCCCTAGGACCACCCATTGGGGTGTCCACAGGTGTTACTCTTTGAACTTGAAGGGTCTCCCATAGGTTCAGGAACCGGAGGCTGAGTTCTCAGGTGGTGGTGCTGCCCAGAGGTGATGCTCTCACTAACTTCGAGCATTGATGAGCTCACAGGTGAATGCACTCTTGGGAGGTAAAGCCTAGCTGGAGGAAGTCGGCTGTGGGCTTGTTCATGGATCAATCTCTCTCTCCTCTCTCTCTCCTCTCCTCTCTCTCTCTCTTTCTCTCTCTCTCTCACCTTACTTCAAGTCTTATCAGGCTAACCTTTCAAAATAATAGCTACATATACAAGCAATCAAATGTCCCAGGCAAAGGTATCTTCCAAACATAGCCAAGGTAGAGGAGTGAGAGGCTCTGGGTAGCCCACAATCAGCTAACCTCTGTTTTGGCTTTGAGGATCATACACAGGATGTGTCTTGGATGTAAGCTAGAGAACTAGTCTTTACTTCCTGTTGTTGTCTGGGGACCATGACAACCACTCCCTATTCAGTTAAAGCTGCAGGACCCACCTCAGGTTCCTTCCCATTTGAGGGACATGTTCCTGATCCCATGGCTACAATCCATCTGGATGAACTCTAGGACTTGGGAAATGGAGCAGGATGCAGGGTCAGAATGAGGCTCAGGGCCCCCTCCACGGAGGGAGTTAGAGTGTTGGACTGAAAGAAATGCCCTTGAACCTGGGGTTGGGTGCCAGCTTATTGGAGAAATAATATATCCAATGTAAAGTTGAAATTTTTAAACAAAGTTGTGCTTTATTCGTTTTTGTACATAAAGTAGCAACTCCAACATAAGCCCAGGCAACTCAGGGAGGCATATAACAACTCTAGAAAAAATAAAAAGAAGGTATATGAATAAGGAAGCCTCAAGTAGAACAGGGAAAATCCTGTCCATCTACAGGGAACAAAGGAAAGAAATAAAAGGAAGGAAGGCAGACTTTCCTTTCTCTCAGACATGATGAGGATGTTAGGAAAAACAGTCCAGGAAACCACTTTTCCTGGTTTCATTCATATTTGGCCCTTGGCTTTCTCCTCAGAAACCTCTAGTTTTTCACTGAGGTAGGAGGATACTTACAAGCCATTGCGATCCCCTTGCCATGAAGAGGATATGCATTCATTACAATAATTTCTTAGAGCGGAGAAATGATCTATATAGAAGCTCATTTCAGATAAGGTCTTCAGTTTTAAGGAAAAAAAAGAGAAAGTCTGCTATAACTTGCTAAGTTTGGGAATCTAGGAAGTGCCATGAGATTTTGGCTTTTCTATTTCTCTTCCGATAAGTTGTGTCGAGTGTGCATGTGGGCGTGGGTGTGTATGTGCAAATACTTGTGATAGAGGAATGGCAGGCCTAGCCTTGGTGCTAGAGAGCTAAATGACAACTTTGTAGTCCTTATGTGTTTTCAAGGAATCAGAACGCATCACACACACACACACACACACACACACACACACACACACACACACACACACCATATGCCAGTTTTCAGAAAATCAGAACACAATCAAATTCACTTCATACTAAAATATGCTGAATATAATTTTAATCTTTCTTTGATGATTCAGAAACTATTTTAGGCTCCTTTGCTTCTGGGTTATTACTATGAACATAAGTTATTATCATGCAATTCTACAAAATCCAGGTTGTTCACATTTTTCTGATTATTTTATCATGAATGAATGGAAGCATCCTATAAGACTGTCATTACTGTGAAGAATGAATAATAAATATTCAGATTATTTTGAGTTATGATCAGGTCATCTTAGAGGAAAACAATAAAATCTTCTCAAATGGCAATGCATGTGGAAACTCTGCTCCTTGTACCTTTGTAGTGATTGACTTTTTAAATCCATCTTTTTAATTTCAAAGAGGAAGAGTTCATGTTTACTCCAGGAGGTAAAGAGGATCTTAATGGAGGGGTTGCATTTTCAGCTTGGTTTGGAGTTATTTTAACTTACTGAGACTGGTGGGCACCAGTAAGAAAGCGGACACAGGACAGAGCATAGAGTGAGACCCTTAGGACTCAGCTTATGCTCAGAGGGATTAGCTTCCTCGCCCACTCTGTCAGAAATTAGAAATCTGAGCTCGTTACTCCAGCTCTGATAAATGAGAATCTAAAATTTGAGCAAAATTCTCAAGTGTTTCACAAACATGTTAAGTCTTGGGTATTATTAATATTGAGGATACTGTTGCAGTCTGTCTCATTGCTGTCACAAAGAACCCAACCAAAAGCAGCTTGTGGAGGAATGGGTTTATGTTGGCGTACAGGCTTCGGGGGAAGCTCCATGGTGACAGGGAAAATGATGGCATGAGCAGAAGCAGACATCACCTCCTGGTCAACATCAGATGGATAACAGCAACAGGAGAGTGTGCCAAAAACTGGCAAGGGGAAGCAGCCTTATAATACCCATAAACTATTAGGGCTCAATACAGTGCCCCATATGAACACCAAGGAATTTATGCTTTTTTTGTAGACTACAGAAAACAAAAGCATTTTAGAAGAAGATACTATGTTGCAGCATGGATATCAATCCATTAAGATCCATGCTGGCCTGACTCTGGGGAAGGTTCTAGAAGCCCTCTACTGTGCTAAGCTCCTTGGGCATGAAGTCTTATGGAAGAAAGTGTAGCAGGGCAGCAAGGTTGCCAGACATCACATAAGAGATGGTGTCAGTGGTTGTTTTCTTGTTGCTTTCTTGTTGTTGTGACAAATACCAGAAGATAAAAGCAACTTAAGGAAGGAAGGGTTTATTATTATGGTTGACAGTTCACAGGGATGCAGTCCACCATGGAAGCAATCCACAGCAGCAGGGGCGTGAGGCATCTGGTCATATTGTATCCACATTCAGGAAGCAGAGCATGATGGGTGCTGGGGCTCAGCCCATTCTCTGTTTTTATTCAGTCTGGGAGCCCAGTCCATGGAATGGTACCTTCCACATTTGGGGTGAGTCTTTCCACCTCTATGGAATCTAGAAAATTCAAAATAGACATGTCCAGAGATTGTCTTCATGGTGATTCTAAATCCTGTCAACTTGACAACTGAGACTAATGACCACGTTTATCTTGCAGTGTGAGGTGCCCAAGGGCATGGAACCAGGATCTGCTCAGCTTCTGGTGACAGCCTCATGGTGAGAAGGCAAGTGTGTTTGTGCAGAGAGGAACGTGCCCATGACATGAGAGGAAGCAAGAGAATAGAGCTGGCCTTGCTTTATCATAATTTAGGATTGCAGGCGCTACCTGACTCCCTCATGAGGAGAAGCCCCATGATGTAAGCATGAGGTCCTGCCACCTCTCAACACCATTATACCGAGAATGCAATTTAACCTGAATTTTAGCAGAGTCAAACCATGTCCAAGTCACACAGGAGCTACAGAGAGTACTGAAGATACCCCAGAAATGAACAAAATGTGGTACAGTCAACATAGAGGCCTGACTATGTCTCTGGTGTGCCTATCACGATGTTAAGCACTGGGAAGCCAAGAGGAAGTGTGACCCTCTTATAAGATACCTCGACATTAGAAGCAGAGGCAGGTGTGCAGCTTCAGGTTCCAAGTGGCAGAGGGTGAGCTATATACTCTCCAGGATTTAGAAGTGATTCCCATGTGAGCTAGGTATGCTGAACAACTTGAAAAAGAGGGAGACAGGAGAGATCAAAGACCTGCCTTTACTGTATTTATCAAATTCCCTCACCTAGAAACAACTGTTTTCTGCATCCCCTCCCCCTTTTTCTAGGAAGGTACTAAATATGTCATTGACAGTTGCTAAGGGCATGACTGCACAAATGGATGAATGAGACATTTGGGTCATTTGTCTCGACCTTGCAATATCTTGACCCCTCCTCAATCACTATTTTTAAATGTTTGCAATGAGCATACTCCAGTCTGCTGACTTCAAGTTTCCACTCAGACATTCGGGTAATGGTAATTAATGATGCTTAATCAGTTTGACCAGAGTTGCTTTCATTTCTCTTCCCATAAGCATGGTTCAATTATGATAAAATTGTGTGGTCGACATGCATCCTCACCTCAAACCCTGCTTAATTAATTTGGCAGTGTTTCACATTTAAAAGCATCTGAAAAGCTTATTTACTCTAGGATATACATAAGAGAAGATGAGGGCTTGTTGGCATTAAGTGGCAGAGTCATGCCATCTTATGTAAACATAGTCAGCACACTGCTTTTATTGACAAAGAAAGAACACCATTTATTTAACATGAGCTAAGCTTGAGTTACTCAGTAAGTGTTATGGCTTGAATTTGAAGTGTCCCCATCGGGAACACAGGCTCATGTTTTGAACATTGGTTTCCCAGCTGGCCGCATTGTTTTGAGAGGCTGTGGGACTTTTAGGAGGTGGAGCCTGGCTGGTGCAAGTGAGTGGGTCACTAGGGGTGAGACTTTGAAGGTAGTAGCCTGATCCCTAGTCCCAAATGTTCTCTGCTTCCTGGTCTGCCATGATATGAATAGTCTGACAGGTCCCCCTGCAGCCATTTCTTCCCACAATGATGGACTGACCTCCATTAAAGCCATGAGCCAAAACCTATCTTTCCATCCCTGTTTTTGACAGGTATTTTATTTTATTTATTTTTAGTGTTTTTATTTATTTATGAGAGAGAGAAAGAGAGAGAGAGAACAAGAAGAATATGGCATATTCAACATAGAAGTCTGACTTTGGGTCTCTGGTATGTCTAGCATGATGTTAAGCACTGGGGAGTCAACAGGAAATCTGATTCTCTTATAAAAACACTCAAAACTAGAAGCAGAGGCAGGTATGCAGCTTCAGGTTCCTTGATTTAAAGTCCTAAGGTCTAAGTTTGTCTCTGAGAAGTTTTCAGGAACACCTCTCCCTGAGAAAGATACTAACTGTGAAGGAAATGAAGCTGAACAAACTCCCAATTGCCAGTCTGTGCATCTGGCTTTATGTGAGTACTGGGGACTCGACCCAGGCCATCAGGCTCTAACCTGGGACATCACTCCAGCTCCTCTGACAGGTATTTTACTACCACAGTGACCTTAGGCACATGAACTCCACTTCATCTCTACAACAAACCCATGAAGAAATTATTTTCTTTTTTTTAAATTTTTAAAATATTTCATTTATTCATTTTCAAGCAGAGAGATAGAGAGAGAGAGAGAGAGAGAGAGAGAGAGAGAGAGAGAGAGAGAACACCAGGGCCACCACCTTGTGGGTCTGGCTTATGTGGGTCCTGGGGAATTGAACCCGGGGCCTTAGGCACTGGAGGCAAGTTCCTTAACTGCTGAGCCAACTCTCCAGCCCAAGAAATTATTTTCATTTGTATGTAATTTCCTCAGCACAGAGGTTGGTGTCAGTCCTTTCCTCACTAGACTATCCAGTCCAGATTCAGGTGACGAGACTCCAAGGGCCACACCGTCTTATTTACTCCATGCTATCGTTTGAGAAAGTAAGACTTAGGGTGCTTCTGATTATGGTAGTAATTGGGTTTTCCAATGAATGGTTAAAGGAGAAACGAATAAGGACGAAATGTGAGAAGTCATGTCTCTGGAGCTCTGACAGAGTTGATTTTAGATTTGTTTCATGGGTGGGTAACTGTGGCAGAGTCCATTGGAAAAGGTTACAGATGTGGGTTGAGGTGAATGAATAAGAGGCCTCTTCAGAAGATGGTTGGAAGATGTGCTCGAATCTGGAAAACATTTATTACATGCAAATGGCCAGTCTTACCCAACGATTGGTGTGTGCTCATACTGTCTCATTCCCATGAATAACTACCTGACCAGAAGCAACTCAGGAGAGGGAGAGGGTTTAACTGGCTTACAGTTTTGAGGAGAAGTCTCTAGAAGGGATGGCATGGTGGCGGAAGCGTGAAGCAGAGCTGGTTTCCTTGTTAGGCAGGAAGCAGGTGAATTGAGAAGGGGTCCTGTTCCCAGTGACCCACTTCCTCCAGCAAGGCTTCAGCTCCTAATGGTTCCACACCTGCCCAAACAGCACACCAGCTGGGAACCAAGTGTTCAAACACTGGAACCTGTCGGGGGCATTTTACATTCAAACCACAACTGGGCATGGAAAGAACTCAAATGACTTATTAGCACCAGTTCAGCATTAGTCTTATTGAAGGACTGAACTCTCATAACCTGTCAGATGGCTCCTGGCCTTGAGAAGCTGTCTACAACACCACACACTTCAGAAGGCATTTGCCCCTGATCAGCTCTTGAAAGGCTCTGAAAGACACTTAGCTCCTTGATTTACAGTCCTGAGGTGCTTTGTCTCTGATAGATTTTCAGGGCCATCTCTCCTGAGATACGGACCTATCTCCTTCCTGCACTCCCCAACACCCTCGGGTCCTTAAAAATTCCATTCCATACCTCGACCCTGGACACAGCCTCCATTCCCGCAGGAAGGCTGCTGTCCCCTCACTGCCTCTGAGTAAAGAAGTTCTTCTGTCAGTCTGAGCTCGAGTCCGTTGTACTTTCTATGTCACTTTCCTTACATGTATGACCATCATGTCAGTGATTTTGATCTCCATGAACCTGTTGGTCAATTATGGCTCCCACAAGACACCATCACGGATATTCTTACTATGTACGCCCTGGGTGGAGGGTCTCACATTTGAGTTATTCTATTCATCCCTTACAAAGTCTCATGAGGTTGATATTGTTATTACCACTCCATGTGAGGACACTGAAGCTTAGAGACATAAGGACACATAAGTAGTAAGTGATAAATGGGAAGAGGACTGTGCTCAGGTCTCTTGAGTACTGTACCTATACATGCATGCACACCACATGCCTGTGTCGGCAGATTTTAAAACCACCACATAAACTCTTCCACCAGGAAGAGATGAGAGAAGAAAATGGAATTATTGGTAGAGGCTTGATTCAGAAACACCACCGAGGGCTTGCTGCAGAGGGGGAGTTTCCAGCTCATCAGGGGCTGACTTGCCAGTTTTGTATGGAATGGTACATGAGTATCAAATGTGAACGAACCATATTGGGTCATAAGGATAGCCTTTATTGGAGTTCCATCTACTGTAGAAACGAATATGGAAGACTCATATTCTAGAGTGTTCCTGGCTTCTCTTCCACTTTTAAGATCTGGGAGAAGAGCTTTGATTTTTTTCCCTTGAGATAAGTGTATTGAACTTGAGTTTCTTTTCTTACAGCTACAAAGAAACTTCAAGTTCAAAAACTTATTAATATTCATAAACTCAGAATGCTATGTTCAGTCACCATAAGTAAGCACAATATTTCTGATTTCCTTAGAAATATTGCAAACTTGGGATGTTCTCTCTCTCTCTCTTTCTCTCTCTCTCTCTCTTATGTCACTGTTCTCTCTGAGTTGATCACACATTTATTTCAAGAAAGGAAATGAAGTGTCCCTTTTATTTGCCTCTATAGTTGATTCATTCCTCCTAGGAGGACAAATATATTTAAAAGGGCCTGGAATTCTTTAACAGAAAGAAAATTGTCCACACATCATGTAAAACACCTTCAATAAGTGGCCATGCAGGCACGAGTGGCGAGGCACTAAAGTGTTTGTTCTTGCTAGCCACCACCTTGGGTGAGTAGGCCCTTTACATCTTTGGGTTTGTAGATGAAGCAAACAGACAGAAAAGTCACCTATTTTTCCCTTCACTACATTTTAAGAATGAGAAATGGCTGGAGAGATTGCTCAGCGGTTAAGGCACTTGCCTCCAGTGCCTAAGGCTCCTGGTTCAATAGCCCAGTACCCACATAAGCCATAAGCCAGACCCATAAGGTGGTGGCCCTGGTGTGCTCGCGCTCTCTCTCTCTCTCTCTCTCTCTCTCTCTCTGCTTGAAAATGAATAAATAAAAAATATATTTAAAAAGAATGAAAAATGGGGCTTGGAAGATAGCTCAGGGGTTAAGGCTCTTGCCTGCAAAGCCCAATGACCCTGGGTTCTATTCCTCAGTGCCCAGGTAAAACAAGATGCACAAGGTGGCACATGCATCTGGAGTTCATTTGCAGTGGCTAAGGCCCTGGTGTGACCATTTTCTCTCTCTCTCTCTCTCTCTCTCTCTCTCTCTCTCTCTCTCTCTCTCTCTCTCCCCTTGAAAATAAATAAAGTAAAACATAAAAAATAAAATTTGAAAAAGAATTAGTCAAGATTTCCATTGGCAATGCCTCTTAGAAGGCCAGTTTGGCACTCTGTGGGTCTTGGCAACATTTTTTTCACCATATATATTGGGTACTTGGTTGCTAACTGCCTCAGGTTATGTCAGTACCCTGCAGAAGCACAGACTCCCTTCTGTTTTCTCCCTGCCCCTTGCCATGGCTCTCTGGGGGGATTTACCTCTGGCAAAGTCAGGGAGACAATTGTATCTACTTTGGTGGCTCAGTGTTCTCCTGCTCCGGAATTTTCAGAGGGTCCATAGTTCACTGGAGAAAGCCCACATTCCTCACAAGGCTCTTCTGGCCAGGCCTGTGTCCGTTTCTGCTTGCATTTTTACACCATTCTAGCTTTGCATGCTGTGCTGCGGTCATGGTGGCTTCTCTGTGTTCTCTTGATAATTCCTGCCACAGAATGCAGTATTGCTTATGACAATCATGACTTCCAAATCTCATCTCCAGTCACTCCAGGAGAGCCTTTCAACCCTTTCTGATAGGCCAGATCCTATATAGACTCCTCCAGGCCATATAACCCTTCGTTCTACCTTCTGCTTATTCCTGTTTGAGCACCTATTCATTTGCAGAACGAATTCACATTCCCTTCCCATGCTAGACAGAGGCTCAAAACTGCTTGTTTTTTAATTGGTCTGGAACTTGAGTACTTAGTTTATAGTCTGGGATCTCACAGGCATTTAACCAAAATTTACTCAGTAATACTGAGACACAAGTTGGCCTTCCAGCATGGCCAGTTTGGCTCTGTGACCTTGGATATATTACTTAACTCTTTTTAAGGTTTTTTTTTTTTTTTCTGTCAGATGGTGTTGGTAACACACAATGCCCTTATGGAGTTGCCATGAAGATAAGCGAGGTAATTAATATAAAAATACTCAGCACAGTGCCAGACATGTAGCAGAAAACAAATGTTTGCATTCTCATTAATCTCCAGTATCACATAATCCCCTCAAAAAGCACAGAGGCTTTCTTGTGCTTAAAAGCCAATATGGTTTCTAATTACATCTCTAGACTAATGAATGCATTTCCATTTTATAAATAAAGAAGTGGAGCAGGAGAAGGGTTTAATTTGTTGGCTCAGGCTAGTGGCTGCCGAAAGTCCACTCTTCATTTTGGCAGTGGCAACATTACTTTCTGAAGTGTTGGAGGTAAAACCATGCATGATGGCTCATGTGTATAATCCCAGCTCTTGGGCAGCTGAGAAGGGAGGATTGTTGTCAATTCTAGGCTAATCTGGGCTGCACAGCTAGTACCAGGACTACATAGCAAGACCCTATCTAAATACATACATACATACATACATACATGCATGCATACATACATACATACATACATACATACATACATACATACAATGCTGGAAATAAAAGGCGAGTCACCAATTTTTGTGCATCTGATGTTTAGTTTCTGGGCCTTTCTTTCCCCTTCAAAAGCTCCATTCTGAGATTCTCTCTTGCCTCATCTTTATGCTTGAATGAATGAAGTAATATGAGCCTTCCTTTCAGGGACAGGAATCAGATCTGTTGCCAAGTGCTGGGTTCCATGGTCTGCTCTTCAGGACATGCTTGTTACTAATCAGTTGGCCAAGTCCTTCTGCACTACAGACCTTGGGTTGGCAAGAAGAAGTTCTTCTCGTTCTGGGCTTTGGCAGCAGCCGGTGGTGATGACAGGCAGGTGGCACCCCTGGAACTTCAGTTCCTATGCAGCCCTTGACCCTCCAAGTGTTGGGTCTCTTGCATAGACCTAGGAGTCTGAGATTTCCCAGCCCTTGATTGTAGCTGGCAGGTGGTGTAGGTATTCCTGAGCCCTTATTCCTGCAGGTGTTGACCCAGGGTCTAAGACTCTTGTTTGGCCCTAAAGATCTGACAGCTCTCTGGAGCTCTGTTGGCAGCCAGCTCTTCAGTTCCTCCTCTGTTATCCTTCAGACTCAGTTTACTGTGATGTCTTACTATCTCTCTGCTTCCTGCCCTGGCCATCTTGAACTGGTTCAGCTGCCCCTGTATCTGTCAGAGAGGTGGCTGCCTCGCCTCTTTCACAGCTAGGCCTGCCAACTGCTCAGCTGTCACTCCTGCTGAGGCTGCCATCATGAGTTCTCTGCTGTATGAACTGCTTCTTCGTTGTGTCTCCCACTCAGCTTGCACTACACACACATGCAAAAAACAAAAAAAGAAAGAGTGCTTGGTAGAAGCCTTTCTTTGGCCTGGTGTTGCAACAAGCCTGAGAGACAGCGAGATACTGTCTCTGGGATGACTCATTAGTCAGAGATGGGGCGGACCAACTGTGGTCCATTTGTTTTAGACCAATCACAGCCTCCTCAGTATAAGTCACAGGAGTTGCTGTGCTAAGCCTCAGGGGAAGTCATCTCCCCTGACCTAGGTAGAAATGGTTTTAGGGTCATCTAGATTTCACTGAAGCTTGTGATGGCCAAACACCCATTTCAAGAGCTCCTGGTATAGTACCTTTCAGGAGACAGAGTAATCAGCTTGCACTTCTCAGGTCTTTTGTCAAGGTGCCTACAGACTGTTCCAAGATGGGATAGGGGTAGACTGGTACTCTTGCTCATGGCAGCCAGGGCAGAAGGCAAAGTCCAACAGCTACTAACCAGGGAGTCGTATTCTCCCATCCCCCAATATCTTTGCTTGTTTACAAGAAAATGAACATCAGAAGGAGTGTTTGCAATATAAACTTAAAGAACGTAGTGTTAGCACTAACGGTGATTTTTACAAGTTGTAACAGTGCTTAACACTTACCTACGGCTCCATGGAAATGTTGCTCTCCCACCTCTGTCTCATATTCACAGATGCCCCATCCCAGGGGAGGCGAGAGAAGAGAAAGATGGTGTGTCCTTGGATGGATGGTGCCCACATACCCACCAGACAAGCTACATGAGGGGTTTAGGGAAGATGGATGACTTCCAAACCATCTCCACTGGGAACCAGCCTTGACTGTCTCCTAGCACTTAAACCTGAACCAGAGTGAAGAGAAGCCTGGCTTTGATGTCATACCAGCCAGGGATTGGGTTAGTCCCTTCTGATTCTTAATTTTGTCTCTCATTTTTAAATGTATTTCCACTTTTTAGACTTTCTTGGTATCTTCATCTTGATCCTCAGTGCTGATAACATAATGATGAAATAATTCATGTTTACCATATACTTATCATGTTCCAGGCACAATATGTATTATATATGCTGATTATAATGTATTTTAAGCTCAGTTTATAGGCAAGAAAATTGAAGTTCATTGATATGAAATGACATTTTTAAGGCCACACAATTCAGTAAGGGGATTAGCAATTTTTACTGAGCCTTCACTAATACTCAGGGCTTCACACTTCTCACCACGCCGTGTTGTTCTCTGGGGAGTTTATCTTGGCCACATCATCTTTTTCTGTTCTTGGATTCCTTCAGTTCCTGTTCTCAGAAGCCAAATTCTAATGTTGTCTTCATTTGGACAACTCTAGTGAAATAAGACTGTAGTGTGTTCTGCTAGGCATAGGTAACATGGCTCCACTATTGAGTCTAAAGTCCTTAACACCTGCTGGTAACGGGCAGATTAGAGAATGAGATGGGATGTCGGGAGAAAGAGGTAGTTAACAGTGGCAATGCAGCAGAACTAAGGAGAAGGACAGAGACAAGGGTCATCAGAAGAAACCTGTGAGAGGCAAAATAGTATTCATTGGCCAATCAGGCATTCTTTTATGGCTTAATACTCCATTGAGCTGTAGGGTCCATTTATAATGGGATATCATCCAAGGGTTATTTAATCATGTTCTTCTCCCCACCCACCTCACAGGACCCTTCTGTATTCTTAGCTCTGAGAACTTCCAGTCTTATTTCATAGTTGGCTTGTCCCCAAAGGCTTGAATTGCATAAAAAAATAGACCACTGAAGAGGACAAAGACTGAAATGTGTGGTTACTTTAATGCTTCTGTTGAATGGGCTTATTGAGAGACTGGAGTCCTTCAGAGATGGAGCTCAGAGCCATAATCCCTGTGCTAATTTCAAAGACAATGTTAGATTTCAGAAGCTATCTAGCTTTGGGCCATTTTCACCAAGGACTGTCCAATCGCATTGCCTCTTATTGTCAGTAACAGCCACATCTTCTATCTATGTGTCCTTCCACCTCTCAGGGAAAAATATTCATTGCTTTCATGTTAGACAACATTTTCATAGGACACAGACAGGAGACAAAGGGTAATCCATTTCTTGTCCTGGTTACATGGAGAAGCTTGACCCTGTTTCTCTCAGAGCATCCTAACAAAGTCTCCATGGACAACAGCACTGGGCCTTCTGATTCTCTCAGTGCAGATGATCTAGCATCCCAGACGCCCTGGAATTGACCTCTTTAAGGCCCCGAGCTTCATTTTAGACCTTCGCAGGACATTGTGGAATGTATTAGGAAAGGGAGATCTACTTGACCTGGATGAGGCCAGAGATGATGTGAATCTTCCCCTGGCCAGAAGTAAGCCGCTGCTATGCCTGTTTTCAGTTAACAGCCTGTGGAGGAAGTGAGGGCTATGATGCTGCTGCTGATGATAGTAATGACAATGGAGTTGTAGATTTCCAGCACAAATGCTGCTTTTTGACAGGCTTTAGTGATGCAGGGCTTAATACCAGCAGTGCAGGAGACAGGGAAACTGCTCCTACATGGTAATTTCAATACTGACTGAAGTTGTTTCCTTCTTCTCATCAGAAGATAGCAAAGCAGTGTGATTTTTGGTTTCTTTTCATGTAGCTCTTGATTTTTATTTAAAAATAACTACAAAAATTCTATAAACTTACTACTTCTGAAATCCATACTTGTCTTTTTCAATATTTATATGAACTATTGCACTCAATTCCCAATCCTCTAGCTTCCTTTCTTTCCCAGGTACCCTTGCATTTCATTCTCAGTGACTTTGATGGTGTGTTGTTCCTCTAATTAGAGATCATACTTTTTTCTACTTCTCTGATGCTGGAAAGTTTTCACACCTCTCATTTTACTTTCCCTTGGTCTATTTCACAGGGAGACTGCTAATTGTCTTTTGAAACCCAACAAGGTGTAAGGGAAGGTAGCACTCATTTTGAACATCAGGATGACGTCTGTGAGGAACAATTCTTATGGAATGCCTTCGTCATCTCATTGGTTCCTCTATAGAAGCACTACTTCAACAAATACATGTGAACCTAAAATTAACAAAAAAATTCAGGTACCAGGTACTATGTTAGTTGAGAATCCCTAGGACACTTAAAATACCTAGCATGCAAGGGCCCTTGTCCCTAGTGTGAAGAGATTTGGGGCATATGCCTTGAGAAAAGCTTGCACCCTAAAAGTGGTGTGGTTTCTTTATAAACCTCTGTGCTCCTAACTCCCTGGTTCTATGCTCACTCATGTTTTAACATATGCTACGCTGGTCACAGACAAAACCAGCCCACAGCTGCTGCTCCAGCAGACTTTGCCTGCTAGCAAGTGGAGGAGCCGCTGTGTCTCGTGTTTAAACTGGGTTAGGAACATAGTGCCAGAGGCTGTTTGGAGGACGCTTTTCCATGTCTGCAGAAAGTATAAAACTAAATCAAATAAATACAAACAAAATCATCTTGGTAGCCTCAAGGCTAATCTTGGCAGAGTATTATCAACAAGAGACATAACTCGGACTCAAAAGAGCTTTGAAAAGTCATATTTGAAGAAGTTGTTTGGGAAGGCAGAAATCAAGGAAAAGGATGACATAATAACACTGAATCACAATTCTCTTAACCCCTGTCCAATCGGTAAAGTGAATTCCTCCAAATGCATGCATTCTGCTTCCAATCTCTTCAATTCAACACTGCATTCCCAGAATATAAACAAAGAGATCTGACCCAATAAGAGGGAGGCATGCGGGTTCAGGGAGAGATACTGGCTTTGGTGTACTTGGTGGCTGCATATGACACAAAACTGTCATTCCAAAATCATCTGTCTTCTACAAGTTATAATCCAAGCCTTCCAACAAGCACATTTTATGTTGACCACACTCTATAATAAGAAATTTTATCTTGGGAGAGGAAACATTTCCAGGAGGAAGCTTTTTTTCTTTCTTTCTGCTACTGTCCGCTCTTCTCTCCAAAGAAATGACTCTATTGTACATTTTTAAAAATATCTCTTTCAATGGCATTAAATGCTATTTTCCAAATGGGGCTACGAAGAATGTAGCAAAAAATAAGGGCACATATTTCTCTTTCCCTGCTGAACAATCTGGTCTATTCTAGAAATTCCATTGCTGCTCTCACCTTATCAGTGGCTTGCTGCCAAGTGCCATCCAAATAATACACCTTTTTGCTAAAATTGTTATTTGCATATCAGCAAAGCAAATGACACATTTATTACCACTATCTAAATAATGCCTGATAAGAACTTGCTATAGCTCTTTAAATTTCATTTAAAACTTTCTTTCTTATAAGAAACCAAAGCATCTTTCTCTGATTTTGTACTCTTCATTCCATTATTTTTAAGATACCCCTGGGATCTCAATGGAGTCATATTTAGGAAGGTAAGCATGTGATGGACTCAGACCATGTGATACATCATCAGTGTGAATGATGGAAGCCATCTGGATTGGTGGATTTGGGAGTCAGATTAGCCTGAAAGGTCTCCCATCTAGTCCTAGAGCAGTAAAAGAAAGAGCAGGGTGCTGGGGAGAGGTGAGAGAGAAGGCTAAGCAGAGGAGGATGGAAAGAGACTGAATATTGACACTGGAGACCAGGAAAGGCCATGGATGAATTCAGGATGAGCAGCTCCTCTTCCCTTTGTCAGAGTTGGAATTCTTCCCTTTAGGTGTGAAACATGAAAGGGTCTCTCTTAACTCATGAGTTGCATGGAAGAAGCAGTTAGTCATGCATCAACACATCTGAAATGTTAGCTGGGCACTTGGAGGATCAGAAGTTGATGAGTTTCCCAGGGGTGACTATGGGGTGACTATAGGGGGTGACTATGACTGATTTCTACTAGAATATAAAGGGACATGGTTCAGTAGACAAAGTGCCCTGCAAGCATGAGAACCTAAGTTTGGGTTTCTAGTACCCAGGTAATGGGTCAGGAATGGAAGCACAGGCCTTTAATCCTTAACTGGGGAGGATGAGACAGGTGAGTCTCTGGGTCTGGTTGGTTAGCTAGTCTACCTGAATGGGTGAATTCTAGGCTCAGTGCAAGGTTCTGTCTCAACAAAATAAGGAGAAAAATGATCAAGGAAGATAGTCTGTATCTCCATCTGGTCTCCACATGCACATGAATACATGTGTGTAAGCATCTGCACACATATGAACACATATCACATATATACACAACACATACATATTCACATGCACAAAAAAAGAATATAAGTGGATGTCATGTGAGAAAACTCTGGGAAGTGTCTTGAAAGAATGAAGTTGCCACAGTTACCTTCTCATTGCTGGAATGAAGCACCCAACCAAAAGAAGTTGATGGGAGAAAAGGATTTATTTTGGCTTGCAGTTTCAATGAGCGGATCCCTGGTGGCAGGGAAAACATGGCATTTGCAGAGACTAGACATCATCTCCTTGCCACGGCAGGTGGCAAGCATGAGAATAGCAGCATGAGAATGAGCCAAAGTATTCAGGCTATAACACCCCCAAGCTCACCCCCAGAATACACCTCCTACAGCAAGGTTTCACCTCTCAAATTACCATCAGCTGGGGACCAAGCATTCAGGACACCTGAGTTTATGAGGAACATGCTCTTTTAAAATAATTTCTCTTTGGAATGTAAATATGATAGTTGGAATAGAGCAGCTATCTTGTCCCACACATTTAATGCTGCAAAGTCATCAGTCAACAGTAAGTACCACCAATGGAAAGAGAGAAATGTATAAATGCAGAAGTCTTACTATATTATTTTCAGACATCTGGTCAGAACTGGGATCCATGGCAAACTCTTGTGGAAACCAAGAACCTGGGCTCCAAAGGGGAAATCCCCACTAACCAGAGATCTACAGAGAGTCTATAACCATTAGAATCTCACCAAATTAACAATGTTTGTGTCATTTACACTATACTGATCTCACTCTGTTGGAGATTCTATTTGTATGTTTCAGAAGGCAGTGATAACTGTGGACAACCCAATCTCACCAACAGGATCTGAGATGATACCTGACACCCAGGCAGGAGATGAACAACACCGAACTTATGATATAGAGCCCAGATGAAACCTTTGAGGAAGTGGCGAGATGAGCAAGAGATTTACCTCCACAGCAAGTCAGATGACCTGTGAAAGGATAATGGAGACAGACACTGAGGACACCCAACATGATCCAAAGCAGAAATCCAGAGACTCTTAAGACCATAAAACAGACCTAAAACTCACCTAACATGTCTCAGGGAACTGAGCAGGAGAATATCCAGAGTCATGCTCATCCTCAGCAATAACACGCAATGAAAAAAAAAATGATGGCTACCTCTTGTACAATCCATAACCACTATCCCATGGACTGGTCCAGCAAGCCCATTGAGGAAGGCCCCCAGCAGGTTGGGGACAGGGAGGAGGGAAATGGACATACTATCATAAAACTTGCTCATATAATGTATCTAATTATTGACAATAAGTACGTTAGTAAAAAATGTGAAGGAAACCTAAGATTAGTCAGGAGAAAATAAATCTGAGCAAGCTCTCTGGAATTTGAAGATTACAAACTATTTCAGACGCCTGCATCACTATAACCTGTGGTATGTAAGGAAAGACTATCTGATTTAAGAAGAAGATGGACTTTTCATGGCCCATCAGGACTACTTCATTCTTTGTTGTACTTCAGGTAACATGTAAGTTGTTCTCAGATGTACACCATCATTCAAACCCACTTCACAGGCTCCCTGCCACTCTTGTTACAAGTTCCAAAGGAGAAGAAATGCAAACAGGAGTTGGCTCATAGCTAAGAGGAAGTTTCATGTTTTTAAATGGTTGGAAGAAAATCAAAGGACGACAATTATTTTGTGACTCATGGAAATAGTATGGAATTCATCTTGAGAGTCTATAAATAAAGTTTTATTGGCACAGAGTACATGTTCATTTATTTACTTGTCTCTGACTATTTTCACATTCCTTTGGCAAAGTTGGATGAGAGACTATATGGCCTAGAAGTCCAAAATATTTACTCTCTGGTACTTTGTAGAAAAAAAATTGGTGTTTCCTATATAAGATAAAAGCAATGAATTCCTGGTCCTATCATCAGGTACCGGAGTTGGCCTTGGGCAAGTGTATTAATCAGGGATTTCTAGAAGTACAAAATCAGTAGAATGAATTGTAGTAAAAAGGGGATTCGTTGTATTAGCAGCCTGCATGCCCGAGAGTCAAGGAAGCACTAGCTGCTCATCCACATGGCTGGATGCCTCAGCAGTCCCAAGTCAGCACTGAAGGCCTGAAGGCATCCTGGAGAGCAACTGGTCTTCAGTCTAGGCTGCAAGGCCAAGGAAACTTGGTTCCAGTGCTGATGAGGGATAGCCCAGCAGGATAGATGCACGTGCAAGTGACAACACTTGCCATCAATCAGCACCAGCAGCCAGGCAGGAGGTAGAGATCATCTTCTCCCAGAGTTTCCTTACATAAAGCCCCCTTCTAGAAGGGCCACACACTCTGGGGGAAGGACTCACTCTGGAGGAAGGATTTCCTCCTTCAGTTAATCCTTCCTGGAAGCTACCTCAGAGACTCACCCAAGATTACTGTGGATTACTAAACTTATCAAGTTGATAACAAAACTTAACCATCACGAGTCCACTCCTTGTCAACTTGAAAACAAACCATATCTCCTTACATCATACTTAATTTCTGAATGAAGACAGTAACAAGATTATAATTATGCTTAACATGATATAACTATCCCATGTACAACTGGAAATGCATAATCTTTCCCCAATACAAGTCAAGGTCCCTTGAGAAATGCTTAGTCTCTAATATCTAATGAGTTATATGTAAATTCAACAATAGTTAACTAATGATATAATCTTGATCAATATTATTTACATAATAGAGCAACAGAGGAAAACAAAGTCATTTAATTTTCATTCAGTTTTCTAATCTCTTCATTTGGATATAATGCTGTTTTGATAGAGATTTATGACAAAAAAGTGACATAGACGTAGAAATTTCCTAGATGGAGGACCATAAAACCTTAAGTCTTCCATTAATACCACACACACACACACACACACACACACACACACACACACACACACACACACACACTTATATTTAAGATCTGGTCTAAGTCATTATTTATGAATTATAAAATTAAGGCAAACAACTGCCAGGTTTGAGCAACATATTTTCACCTCCAAGAGAGTTTCTGAATTTCTGCACTCCTGACATAAAATTGAGTGTGGGTCCTTGGGTATTCTTGCTCTACCCTGAAAGTTAACTCAGTAACCTTCTTGATGTCTCACCTTCCCTCCACCCCTTCTGGCCCTCTCTCCCAACCTTCCTCCTCCGCCTTCTTCCTCCTTCATGTCCATGGAGCTAACCACTTGTAAAACTGATGGCATTATTCTTTCATTTACCAAGTACTCTCTCGTCTCCTATCCTGTGTGTAGGAGGCACTGTCTAGGTTCTTGAGATAAACTATGCTGGTGACCTTCATGGTCTCTGTCTTTCCTAGCTATAGGAAGTCATAAGAAAAATCCTTCGTGGGTGGTCAGCCAGATCCTTGGGTCACATAGGATTGTTAACTAATCATAGTTAGTTAATAGATGATCTGTGTAAAATATTGTTGGTAACCCTGAAATGAAATGACATTTAAGAAATCTTAAATATCTCCTTTAGATTTACTATTATTGCTATGGACTCACCTTATGACTGTCATACAGGGTTTCTGAACTGTCTTATCTTTTCTCTATGGAATTGTTGTAGGTTATAATGGGTTATAAGAATGCTCTATTGTGATTAGATAAGGAAAGTTTATAAAAAATAGTAGTACAATTGTTTTGAGGGTAAGAAATATAGGCTCTTGATAAGAAATTCTAGGTTTCTTCCTCTGGAAGTATAACACTTGGCAGTAGTGTTTACCTCCAAGACTGTGAAATGCATCTTTCTCATTAAATAAAATGTTTTCCATTTGCAATATCTTGGCTCTCGGTCCACAATAATCAAGCATTCATATCATCATGGCATTACCATATGTCAGGGCATCACATTTCAAGGCATTTGTTACATTTTAAAAATCTTTCAAATATTTTAAATTCCATTCCAAGTCATGTTCCAGAGATTAGGTAAGAAAAATGTTGTTAAATGCTTCATCCCTAGGACCACACACCCGTGCACAAAAAAAAAAAAAAAAAAAAAAAAAAAAAAAAAAAAAAAAAAAAAAAAAAAAAAAAAGCCTCCACTTAGAGCTCTAAATAAGTTTTATTTTTTATCATCCTTTGGCAACAATGGTGATTTCGACTCCCAAAATTCCACTTTTAATCTTAATAACTTCAACAAAAAGTAAGTGAAACCAGGCATTGTGGTATACACCTTCAATCCCAGCACTTGGGAGGTAGAGGTAGGCGGATCACCATGAGTTCAAAGTCACCCAGAGATTGCATAGTGAATTCCAGGTCAGCCTGGGTGAGAGAGAGACCCTACCTTAAAAAAACAAAAACAAAAAGAAGTAAGAGAAGATGATTCTTTTTTGGTGATATATTTTTGTATGTGTATGTGCATGTAGTATGTATGCATATCCATATGTTCAGGCATTCATGTGTAGGCCAGAGATGAATTCTGAGGTCTTCCTCAGTCACTGGCCACCTTCTTTCAGAAAAGGTCTCCTGATAAACCTATGACTCACAAATTCATCCAGACCAGCTAGCCAGTGAGCCCTATGGATACCCGATCTCCTGCTCCCCAGCTCTGGTATTACAGGTTCATGCCACTGCTTGGACACTTGTATATGGATCCTGTGAATCCAAACTGAGGATCTCATGATTGTACAAACACTTTCCACACTGAGCCAGTTCCCCAGGCCTGACATGATTTTTTTTAAAGGGATGATTTATAGCATGTGCTCTCTTTTCTCCCATTATTTGCCTGGGAACTCCCGACCTTCCTAACTCAGAACAAACATCAGCACCTCTGTAAAATGCTCCTGTGGTTCCTCTTTTTGAGCAAGCTATTGTCTCCAGGTTCTGAGATTCTGTGGTACTCCATCATGGTAGGTCATAAGCTGCACAGTAATGATTTGTTTACACCTTCATCCCTCCCATTAGACCTAGCCACTCCCCTGAGGATATACTCTGCAGAGTCTTTGTGTCCTCTGCTCCAGAAGGGATCTTCTTGACAATTATCAAGATTCAGCGTTTGTTGGAGGTAAAGGACCTGATTAAAACTAACGCATAACAGAATTTGATCAGGGCTGCTAGGCAGCCAATGAAATCAGTTATGTCCTATCTAATTCCATATTTGGGCACATAAGCAACACCTAACTAAATTGTCCTTATAGCCCAGAAAGAAGTCACTTTGACCATCGATTTACAACTGAGGTAGCTGGTGCTTACATATCCCGAGGACTTGCCCACATTTGTAAATGCTGACCCATGTAGTGAGTGGTCCTCAGTAAGCAACAGCTCATTAAAGAGGAAACGGTCTTATTCTAAATTGTTTCAGAATCCAATGAGAGTGAATGCAGAGAATTCAACTAGTTGGATGTAGCTCAATAAGAGCTGTCTGGCAGAAAAACCACTCCCTTAACAGCCTAAAAAATTCCCTGTGTTTTCAGATATTCACACTGAGACTTAGAGGAAGTCCTAAGGATTCTGGAATGAGTTTCCTGCCTGGATAGGAGGCAGGACTGCAAGGTGATCACTCCTTTAGAGGACCTTGCCTAGAAAATGACACCTGACAGCTTCATTCCTCTCTGTCCCCTCACCTGACTTCCTCTTCCTTCCTAGCACAGGCTACTACTTGCTCAACTGGCATCCTATTTAATTACTTATATTGCACCCTATACTTTGGGATCAGGAACTGGGTTCTGTTTACTTCTGGCTTACCAGAGTAGGGGTTATCTGTGGACATGGGAACATACTCTCTTCTCCCTCCTCCCTGCTGTCACTCTTCACTCTTTCAGGACACTGCTGATTAGTCAGGCACTCACACATGAGATGATTGGATCAGCCTATGAGGAAGACACTTCACAGAGCCTTGCTTTGGCATTGTGTGAACAATCTAAAACTGTGACTGTTGGCCTGGAGGAATCCCAGCTCTGGTGTCCTAATCATCTGTCAGACCCTGTGTTATGGCCTTGAACATAGGGAAATTCCTTAGTTGTCATTAAATTCCCTCACCCAATGTACCACTCGAAACACCAGAACACTAAATGAGGAAAGGAAACTTCTTCCCTTTCAAAGACAAATGTCAAATATATAGGAAGAAATAGCAGAACTCTATTCCTGGAGAGTACTCTGTCCTGTTCTTGACATTCTCACCTCCATTATAGATATATTTTCTGCCTTTCATTAACTCTTCCTGGGAGAAGGTGATGGGCTCCTGGGTACATATGGGAAAAGGAATACTTCTTTCTATTTCTTCTCTCAGGAGGTCGCTTTTGGGAGGAAGCTTGTGCCTTCGTTGGCTCTGTACTAAATGCTCACACTAGCAGTCAAGTCTCTGCTACTGCTGTGGGAGAGGGTGATGTTGTTTACAGCTTCCCACATCTGGATATGTGTTTCTAATTAACTGTGAGGTATAGTTACAGGAAACTCACACAACTGAGCTATGCCTATCACTTGTGTTTGCACCATTTGCAATACAGATATTTTAAACTTCTTTGGTTTGAGTACATTTGCTCTAAACTTGGATGGTCATGGGTGTATACTTCTTCAACCCCTTAAGATGCCAATAAACTCAAAAAATAGGATCATAATAAGATTGAAATCCTCTCATCCAGGTAGCATGTGATGGAGAAGTTGGGTTCTCACAGCTTCTCCCTTCAGGTCCAGTAATGTGATCATTTTCTGTTTCTCTTTCTTTCTGTGTGTATGTGATACAGGGAGTTATGTAAATAGGGTGTCTCCAAGTCAGGGACATCTTCTGGGGTCTGAGTGAAAGGCTCAGAAGAAG
>PVHP010027005.1:0-24202 GCA_004024765.1 Zapus hudsonius | reverse complement strand
CTCTGCCACAGCACTGCAAACAGCGGCAGGAAGGTGTGCCCAACACTGGCAAGGGGAAGCTGGCTTATAACCCCATAAGCTCGCCCCCGACAACACAGCTTCATCGAGGTTGTAAAACCCAAACTGCCATCAGCTGAGGATCTATCTATCAGAACACATTCAATTGTTTGTGGGGGACACCTGTATCAAACCATGACAAATACTAACAAAGAAACTTCCCAAGATATATCATAGTTAAAATGCTAAACATATAAAGCAAAGAGAGAATGCTAAAAGCAGCAAGAGAAAAACAGCTCATCATGTATTAAGGCACCCCCATCAGAGTTACCTCAGATTGTTCATGGAAACCATGAAATTCAGAATGGCTTGCTTGGAATGGAGTACTTCAAAGTCTAAAAAACTATGCCTTCCTACCCAAACTACTGAACCCAGTAAAAGTATCCCTCATAATACACAGAGAAAGGAAAATATACCATGATAAAACCCAGCTCTACGATTATATAAACACAAAGCCAAGCATACAGAAAATACTCCAGGAAATACACAGAAGAGTTGAGCAACCAACCTCAAGAGGATGAACAAAATAACCAAAATTTGAGTGGTCATAATAACATGCAATACATCAGTTTCCATAATCCCTCCACCATTGCCGGATTAAATTAAACCTCACAGTTATAACTTTGAATATTATTGGACTTAACCCTCCCATAAAAATACACAAGTTGACATGGTGGATCAGAAAAACAGACCCTTCCATCTGCTGCTTTGAAGAAATCCACCTCACCTCTAAAGACAGATAACTCCTCAGGGTGAAGGTGTGTAAAATGATTTTTCAAGCAAATAAAAAAAACAAGTGGGTCTAGCTATATTCATAGATGATAAAATAGACTTCAAACCGAACGTAATAAAAGGGACAAAGAAGGATGTTTCTTACTTATCAAGGGAATGAAACAACAAGAGAATATAATCATCCTAAATATATTTGCACCAAATATAGGTGCACCGCATTTCAAAAAGCAAAACTTACTTGACAACAAATCAAAAATAAACTTCAATACTATCATAGTAGGCGACTTTAATTTGATACTCTCATCACTAGACAGATCATCCAAACAGAAAATTAGCAGGGAAAGAATAGATCTTAACCACACCTTAGATCAGTTAGACCTAAGAGATGTCTACAGAACCTTCCATCCCAATTCTACAGAACACACATTCTTCTCTCCCCTTCCCCCCAGCATCCTCACCAACATCTATTGTTGTTAGATTTCTCAATGATTGCCATTGTAGGGGAAGATTAAAGAGTAAAAGTAAAATTTGTGACTTACCAGAGAGCCAGTGTTAGAGGTGTCCCATCATCACCAGTGGCCATGTGACCTGGAAGCAGAGGCAAAAATATTGGCCTTTTAACTCTAATGATTCTAATTGGCTTTTGGCTTCTACATAGGTAGTTAAAACACTTAGAAAGGCAATTGCGCCAACCTTGAAGGGTGTACATATATAGGACATCTGATTAGTGAAACCTATCTAGTTAGAAAATGTCACAAAAGCTTAAAGTCATTGTGTCATAGTTGTCCTATGACAGTATAGGCCATATTTGAAGCACAGAAGGTAGGTGTCGTAGTCAGCCACACGCTGCTGGGATGAATCTTCAAACCATGCACAGTTTGGGGGAGGAAAGGATTTATTTGTAGCTATAGATACAGGAGAAGTTCCAGAATGCAAAAAGAGTCTGCTCCACTTTCACAGGTCCAAGCAGAGAGAGAAACCCATCACCAACACCACATACACCACACACACAGAACAGCAAATAGGCAGGAGGGCCAGGAGAGAATTCTTTTACCTTTATATAGCCCTAGGGTGGGGTCTTGCAATTCTATCCCAGACTTAATGGCTTCCTGAGATTCTGGAATTTCCTTCCTGCACTGTCCACACATGAAAGGATGTTTATTTCCAGCTCCTTTGAGCTTCCTTACATCCTGCCACCTACTAGTTTTCCCTGCCAGGATGGAGTCTCCCGTCGAGTCCATAAGCCAAATAAACTCGTTCCTCAACAAGGCGCTTTTGTTTGAGTTCTTTTTGTGCAGCAACTAGAATGCTGACTACAACAGAAGGGATGTTTGTTTCTAGCTACCCTGAGCTTCCTTACACCCTTCCCCCTAATGAGAGACTGCCTTCCTGTAACCAACCTCGGAGACCCACCCAAGAGTACTGAACAGGTCAAGTTGACAACAAAACCTAACCATCACATCACAAAAAGTTGGAAATACCACCACAGAGCCTGAAATCATTTTCCTCAGATGAAGACCATTATTTGACCTTGAGTCTGTACCCTGAAGCAGGGAATACATCTTTAAGAGTTAATTTACTTATAAGCAATAAACTTGATATACCATAAATGAGACCATTACTTAAGCAAAAGCTTGATTGAAACTATTTAATTACACATAATAGTGCACAATCTGGTCATTGTTGAACTAAAACAGCTGAACTCTATTACAACCCTTGACAAATTCTGTTTTGAAAGAGGAAACAATGACAACCAATGCTTTTAGCTTAATCTTAGATAGCAATTTATCTGATGCACAATGGAATTTATTAACATAAAGCAATTTTATGTTTTACCCATGATTTAAAAGTTGCAATAACTGAAATTGAATCACTTAAACTTGAAATGAAAAACCTAATGATGATTGTGATGTGCGGCGCGCTCCTCGACCAGCGAGGAAGAACCACCACCACTCGAAGATCCTTCTCAAATCACACTTTAATGGAGAGCCTTTTGATTGAAGGGGGGGGCAGGAAGCGAGGGGCCCCGAGCACTAGGAGTCAGTTGCTTAAATAGGGAGCAGGGACACGGGTTGCCCCATGATTGGCTGACACCTGCTTGCCACCACCAGATGCCACGGGATTGGCTAGGATCAGGAGATCAAGCATGCGCAAAAGCTTGTGACCTCCTTGCTAACAAAGTAGTCTTCCATTGACTTTTTAGCTAACAAAGTAGTCTTCTATCCAAGCATTGCCTAATAAGGAGTTGTTTACCACTTAGCTGCAAGGTAGTGGGCACCACCTAATGGCGATCATCCCGGCTCCCTGCAGTGATGGTTTGATCCAGGTGTCCCCAACAAACTTATGGGTTCTGAGGGCTTGATCCCTAGCTGATGGCAGTTTAGTAATTGGAACCTTGTTGGAGGTTTATTGCTGGTTGTGGGTTTATGAGATTATATCCAGCTTCCCCTTGCCAGTTTTTGGCACATCTTCCTGCCACTGTTTGTAGTGCTGTGGTGGAGGTGATGTCCACCCTCTGCTCATGCATGGAGTTTCCCCTCAATTCCATAAGCCAAAATAAACCCATTCCTTCCTCCATAAACTGCTCTTTGGTTGATTTCTTTGTCACAGCAACAAAAGCTAACTACAACAATGGAAATCTGATAGAATTAGCATGAACACAACAAAAGCTATCTTTAAAACTAATGTTTTCAGATATGAAAACCTTATTTTGGAAAATTAAACACTAATGAGTGAAGCTTTACCTTAAGATTCAATTTTCCAAATAGTTCAAACCTTGGCAGTTAGGACAGTTTCTCAGTAGGGCCTAGCAAAATTTTGCTTAGGACAGTTTTTGCAAACATGTCTCCTCTGCCCATAAAACAAGCAGGCCTTGGAGGTGCCTTTTTGAAGGGGCCCTTTCCTGAGCAATCTTCACTATAATCTCCTGGTCGTATTTATCTTTCTTTTCGCTTTTTCTGTCTCCCTTTTCTATCTTTCTGCTTCCTTTCTTTCTCTTTTAACTTCCAGATTATAATGAACAGAAGTTGCATCCTGGAGCAACTGTTCTAAGCTCTTGTTTGGTTCAGCCACCAATTTTTGTAGCTTCTTACAAATATCAGGTGTTGACTGAGTTAAGAATTTATTCTTAAGACCTTCCTCCCCCATAGTGTCTGGGGTTATTCTAGTATGCTTTCTAATTGTCTCCTAGAGCCTCTGGAGAACAAGGGGCAGTTCCTGTGTTGGCCCCTTTTCTCCATTTTCTAAAGGGTATTTTGGTCAAGCCTTTTAACGGTAGAAAATTAAAGTCTCTTTCTGGAAACTGAGTGGCTCTAAATGTACCTGATTCTCAAGGAGGTAGGCTAGTGGAGACTTTGGGGTCTGTCTTAGAAGCTGATTGTCCCCTCTGAAACAAAATGGAGGTGAGAAAATAGAACTAGAGTTAGGCTATGCCTCACCCTGTCTGATTTTGTGCTTGGAGGGGGGCATCCCTTCAGAACTGGATTTGGGAGAAAGTAAATAAGGTATCTCCTTTCCATAGGAGTCTTAACCAAAATTCCCTGGTTTTCTCCCCAATCAAAGGGGGCACATAGTATGACAGTGTGAAGGACCATCCTAGCCAGCCAGCTTCCTCCAGACTTCCTCCCCAAGCCCATATGTCTTATGTCACAGCCTGTGAGATGTGCCAGAGACTATTCTTAGGCCTAAGTGCAGAGACTTCCTCACTTCCTCTCATCTTAATAGCCTAAACACTCATCTTGGGGAGTTATCCTGGGACCCCATTCCCTTTTTCCCTCTGTGAGAGCCTAGTAAATGAGTCCTTCTTGGTCTTTGAATGTTTCAGAGTGGTCTAGGGACTACAGGGTTGTTGTTGTCTTAAAAGGAATCTCTGATTTTATTATCTTAAGTATAGGGATTAGAGGTGTGATCTATTACCACAAATCGTGTCTTTTGTTTAAAATATCATGTATTGGGATTTAGGGATGTAAGACATCACATGCAGTAAAATCTTATTATTCTTTCTAATCTAGAAACTTGGGAGTAACAGGTTTGAATTATATTTATTAGTTTCTCTCTAAAAGGAAATTGAAACCATTTATCCTACTTTCTTAACACCTTCCATCACTCACTCAATACGATTCTCTCATCTTTCCAATGCCCTACAGTCTCTCCATCATTCTGGATTTCCCCCACAATCCTTTCCATTTATTAACCTTCTTTAGCATCATTGAGAGAAATCACAGCCAAATCATGTATTCTCATTCCTAAGACTGTGTACCAGTTTAATGTACTGTTATCCTTCTTTGTAAGTACCACTAAAATAATCCCTTCTTATTAATCATACTATAACATCCAGCATTTAAAACTTCCTTTTATAAATATTATATAGAGCTGCTATTAAGACATTAATTTAAAAAGGGAAGTAACCAGAAAGGGAGAACAGAGAAAAAAATAAAGAAATATCAGGTGTTTTAAGAATTTAATCATCTGATTTCTTTAAGAGTGGCTTAATGGTGATATCTGCTTTTACTATGATACGCACTCCAGGCAAGCCTGATGGTTGTCTTACTTAAGGAGTTTGTAACTTGATAAAATATAGAGACTCAGTTTACCCATTTAATCTTTCTCTACTGGTTAGAAATTCTATCTGACAGAGGTGACGAGGTGATCAAAAGAGAGGAACTATAAAAGGAACCAGTGTTACAGGCTGTTTGTCACTCCTTTTTCTTTGACAGAGAAAATTGTCCATCTTGCTCCTGGACAAGGTCTGGAGGAGACATGGCTCACACTTGCTTGGGTCTGAGAAAAAGGGGTGCCAGCGCTTTTCCTAGGATCTAGCTTTCCATGAATTTAAATAGCATATAACAGTTGACCAGTTGTGAGCAAGAACAAGAGATGAGAGAGCAGAGAGCTAAGGATCATGGTACTTTTTGTCCTATTTTGAAATTGCCCATTGTTTTTACCTATGAAATTTATTTTTTTTCCATTTATAATACACAGGTGACAGGGTCTTGCCTGTGTCTGATCTGGTTAAACTCCTCCCCAAAGGATGTAAATTACATCTGTGCTCATGATCTTATGATATAGAATAGGATATTACCTTTGCCTAATTTAAGATGAATTAAGTCTGGATCCCTATATTGAAGACTTAACCAACCACCCTATCATTGAAAAGCCACAGAGAAGCACCCTTAATAGACAAATCCAGAACTAAACATTTTTAGTATGAATATTTCATTTTTAAAGTTCCCTATCATGATCTTTGCAGAAGAGGGGGCAGAAAGATTGTAAGAGCCATGGTGGGGGAGAATATCCAGAGACCTTGCCCCCCTCAACAACAACAACACACACACAAAAAAAAACTGGCTACTGCTTGTACAAATCATAAATCCCTATCCATGGACCAGTCCACCAATCCCACTGAGGAGGACCCTCAGTGGTTTGGGGGAAGGGAGGAGGGAAATGGGGGTACTATCACTGTTCATACAGTGTTTCTAATTATTAATAATAAGTTTTAAAAATTTTCCTTTTATTATTTATGTCACCAAAAACACTCTACAAATGTAATCTAAGAAAAGTGGCAACCAGGTTTGTCTTACAATATTTACCAACATATATCTGTAGATTTTTATAGTACCCATTGATCTGAGACATCTCCTGTTAATAAATTTCATGAAACACATTGTAAAAGGTATAAGCCTATGAATATAGCTAAAACATCTTGAGGCAGACTTGCCTGGGACTCAGGCCATTACCTCCTTCTTTCAAGTGACAGTACCATACCAACAACAGGATCCTGTCATTTTTACAACTTTTAAAAAATATCTGATAATGTATGAGCTATCAACCCTGGTAGACTTTTGTTGTTTACAATAATTTAACATGTAGGCTGAAGTATTTAAATCTATAACATAAATTTAGTAATGTTAATTTCAAATGTCATGTAACAAATGAGCACACTGCAAGCCTTGCCTGACTGGAAACATGCTTCAGTCTGAAGCAACATTGACAAGAAGACAAAAGTCAGAAAAAACTTTGAATTACATGTTTAGAAATAAAGTTTACTGTTTCTAAATATAGACCAGAAGGGGGAATTATTGATTCATCTTTTCCCTATGTTTAATCTACCAATTTATGTGGCCAAATTTTTTATTGTAATGAAGTCAACCATCAAACATTCCTCAAGAAATTTGTGATCTTAAATGTCATTTTAAAAAACATACAAATGACAGGCTTTATAAATACCTACCATTGAGTCTGCCTCAAGATGTTTTACCTGTACTCACAGGCTTATACCTTTTACAATGTGTTCCATGGAATTCATTAGCAGGAGATGTCTCAAATCAATGGGTAGCGTAAAAATCTATAGATATATGTTGGTATACTTCTGGGCCAACAATCCCTGCAGCGTCTAATGCCAGAGCTGGAGAGCTCCACCAGGCTTGTGTGTCTCTGCTAGGGGGATTTCCAGTACTGATTACAAAACACATTTTCCAGAGAAAAAAGGGAAAAAAAGGATTACATTGTGGGTGAGCCTAGAGTCACCCATAAAGCGAAACTGTGCAGGTGAGGAGTTGAGAAGAGGAGAGAAAGAGAGAGAGCGATAAACACAGGCAAACTTGGTGAGGTCTTCCCCCCATGGGAGTTCTTTCTGCCTGTAATATTCCTGAGTTTCTGCTCTCCCATAGGCTGTTGAAACAACATTCTCTGCCAGCTCTCCAGACCATTTTCTCTCAGACTGGCACTCCGTGCCAATGGAAGCAACAGGATTTCCAGTTGCCAGAGGGCCAATAGAACTCCGTGGGACCTCCAATCTGTAATGGGACACTTAAGTTTTGAATTTCCATCTATAATTAACCAAAGAACTGGCAACTCAGACTAGAGAATGATTTTTATACAATATCACACTTTATTCAAGCATTATAGGGATATAAGAGAGAGGGAATGATAAGGGGTAAGAGGAAAAACGTGACCCAGTACCTTGTGGTCCAGTGGGCTCACGAGTAATCACCATCACAAAAATAAAAGCGTGTGCTTTAAAAAACAGAGATTAAAGAGTAAAAGTAAAATATGTGATTAAATATGTCCTCTCCCTCTCTGGCTAAAGTTGCCAGAGGGGTAGAGATATAACCATCTTACTGAGACCCAGCCATGGTGTTGTGGAGCCCAAGAGTGAGTATGAACCCAGGGTTTCTGTGTGGATCCAAGGTAAAAAAAACAGGCTCAGAAGTCTGCCCTCACCTGGGCCAGGAGTCCCAAAACATTGGCCTGGGCTTAGGGGGGAAGACCTGCCCACACCAGGGCAAGCTGTTGATTGGTTGAGCTGTGGCAGGTGGGGTTGGATTTAAAAATGATTATAAGATCACAGTGGACCTTCTCTGTCTGCCTACCCGAATCTACCTACCTTAGTCTCCCACAGAGCACTTTTGAAACGTTGGAGAAACTTCATGAACTGGAGTCTTGCTGAAAGAACTGAGTCACTGGGGGGTGGGCCTTGAGGTGTTATAACTCAGCTCTACTTTCTGCTCTTTCTCTGCTTTCTGCCTGCTGATGTGATGATTGACTCCCCATGCCTTCCATGCCTTTCCTGCCATGATGGACTCTACCTTCTGGAACTGTAAGACAAAAATAAACTCCTTCAATATGTTACTCTGACCAGGTATCTGTGCGCAGCAATGAGAAGAAAGTAACTGATACAGGAAATGGGTCCAGGAGTTGTCATTACTGTGATAAATCTGACCATGTGGTTCATAAACCTTTGGAAATGTTTTGTGGGAAAAATGTGGAAGAATTGGAACTCTGGGCTAGAAAAGCCCTATAATGCTTTAAGCAGAGATTACTGGGCTATTCTAGGGACAGTTTGGAAGACCAAAAGATCAGAGAAAATGTAGACTGTGAAAAAAAAATTTAAAAACAAGTAGATTGTGGAAGCTGAACTCATTAGGTTTCAGAGTGGAACAAAGACTCCACTGGGAACTGGGACAGAGGCAGTTCATGTGATTTTCCTGCAAAGAATTTGGCTGCATTCTGCCTGGGTCCTAAGAACTTGCATGAGGTTGGATTTTAAAATAATGGACTAATGTGTTTGGGGGAAATAAATTTCAAGGCAGAATAGCATTGAGTCTGTGATTTGATTCAGATACAGAGTGAAAAAGAGCAAACTATAGAAAGATAAAAAATGTGAAGTTTGACAAGGAAAGAAATGTAAGTTAGACTCCTTGACAGAAGAAATGGCTGCACTTGTTAATGGGATTAATATCTTTTCATTAAAGAGGACACTGGGGCAATAGGAAAAATACTCTGAGAGCAGGATCCAACCACCCATTGAAGGCTCTAGCTTGTAAGAATGCAAATCCCTTTGGAAGAGAAGACCTCAGGAGAAAGCTGGAAGAATTTCCTGCTCCCCAAATCAGCATGCAGAGGTTGCTACAACTATGATCCATGGGTGCCAGGCTTCATCTGAAGCTACCAATATACCTTGTGGCATCATCCATATGGTGCTGGTTTTGGAAGCATGAAGAATGTAAGATGGAGTGGGTCAAAGAATCATGCTCCACAGTTTCAGATGCCTGTTGTACCTAGGCAACATGAGACAGGTTTGGACTCCCTGCAAGGAGACCTTGAGAGGCCTCTGTGTGGAGCTATGAAGATAAGTCCCAAGTTACTCTGGAGATCCCTGGATGTTGGAATTGCCAGGACCATGGAGAGTCCATCAGGAAAGTTGCAGACAAAAGTGGAAGAAGACAGAGTTAGTAGGATCTCTACTCTCATTGGCTGTTAGACCTTGAAGGACAATGAAAGGGAACCCAGAAAGTTGGAGATAATTAGGAATAATTGAAAATGAATACTTAATAGGAGACATGTCTATTATATTTAGCAGTTAACAATGCAGATTAGTAACATCTAGACACATTTGTAATTAATCAATTTTAATGGAGAAGTAGAAGGTACTTAGTTAAGACAATTAGAAGCATGATAACTTGCTTTGGTCAAAAATACATAGTTGTTAACCTGATTTCCTTTGGAGGTAAGCATGCTCACGGTTACAGGCACTTGGAGGCAGGCAGGTCATGTGTCTGCCTTTCTAGAACAGCAGAGTTCAGAAGAAAACAATTGGTTTGAGCAAATGGCTGAAATCTGGAGAAGGTATAATGTCTCTAGAGTCAATTAATTTTAAGCATTTTAAGTAATAGGAGCTTGAGATTTTAGAACTGAGATAATCGTTTAAGTAAATTCAGATTAGAGCAGCTTGGGTTTTAAATAACCCCTTTTTGTTTAACTTTGATAAAAAAATAATAACCATTGAGCCGGGCACGCTTTTAATCCCAGCACTCAGAAGGTAGGAGGATTGCTATGAGTTCCAGGCCAGCCTGAGACTACATAGTGAGTTCCAGGTCAGCCTTGACTAGAGTGAGACCCTACCTCAAAAAAAAAACAAGAACAAACAAATAACCATTGATAAACTTGGCTTGGGGAAGGAAAGCACAGCTGTAAAAATGTGTTCCTTAGTTTTATCTTGAAAAGGAAATCTATAGCAATTACTCTGATATACATTAAAGATATTTTGATTAACATAAAACAATTTTTATGTTTACCAATAGATAAAGCTCAGGCAACATATACTAATGTGACAGGCTACGGGCAGTCGACGGGCAGGCGAAGGGCAGACGTCTGCAGATGCAGCCCCTCCCCTTGAGTGGGAGGTGTCTAATTAGAGCTACAACCTAGGTGCTAAACTGATTGGTCAAATAGGAACCAATCAGCTGTCTCTCTGACTCACCTGGGGAGAACTTAAATTTGCTTCCCTAGAGGAAGCCATTCTCTTCCCCCACGTGGCAATGGAGTAAAGGGACTGCTGATCCAGGTCTCAGGAAGGTACGGTCTTCCCACCCCAGCTAATGGCTGGGGTGGGGGCAGGTTCTAGACCTTTTCCCTCATAAACCTCTCCTCATAACGGGAGCTTTCTGTTATCTTTTCTTTGGCTGCTCATTTAGCTAAATAATATAAGTTCTGTTGAGAGAGAGAGAGAGAGAGAGAGAGAGAGAGAGGGAGAGAGGGAGAGAGGGAGGGAGAGGGGAGAAGGGAGAGGGGAGGGGGGAGAGGCAGACAGAGAATATGGGCGCACCAGGGCCTCCAAGCCACTGCAAATGAACTCCAGACACATGCGCCCTCTTGTGCATCTGACTGTATATGGGCACTGGGGAATCGAACTCTGGTCCTTCTGTATTGCAGGCAAACGACTCAGCCGCTAAGCCATCTCTTCAGCCCTGGAAGTGCACATCTTTTCTAGAAAAACCCTTTGCACATTTTTGTTTCTAGGTCCCATATTTGTTCTTCCACACTGGCCTCATGGTGCCTTCTGTCCTTCTAACCCCCTTAACCACAGGTGCAGATATTCTGTCATCTTCCTACTCCCTCTCCCCAGCCACTTTCCCTTCTTCCTCAGCACAGGAACTCTGGGCCCATCCTCTCCTTATCTCTGATATGTTTGAATAAAATTGTGGTCGTTTAAAAATCATTCTTCTAAGTCTGTTTTGCCAATTATTTGGTTAAATGACAGACACAAACTCAGAATTTGTGGTTCCAGGATTGCTCCTAAAATCGCAACACCCTGATACTTCAAATTGGCTCCTATACAACTTTGGGAGGTTAAAGTGAGCCACTGTGCATGTAATTTCCAGTTGTGCAATTTCTTCCATGCAAATAATTGCAGTTCTGGTTGATCAGAATTTAGTCTGGGCCAAAGGCCTAGGTCTCAGGGGTCTGGGGCTCAAGTTCTGTTATGTCAGCATTCCAAGTTTATGGAAATTCACTCATGGAAGACCAGCTCCAATTTTCTGGTCTCTTATTAATGGCCTTCTTTTCATATTCTGTATGGATTGAACATGATAGAAAAACTATTTGTAACTCATAAGGACAAATGTTTCAATAAAAAGTCTCACAAAAACAATAAAATAATAATAATAATAATAATGGATTATAACCCTTTAATAACAACCATAATAATAATAATAATAATGGGTTATAACCCTTTAAAAATGGCCATAGATTGCCAAAAGCCACATAAAAAAGCTGTTCGTGTTTATTCATTTTGAAAAGGGCAAAAATAATACTTTGTTGCCAGTATTTTTTTATTAATGAAATTAGACAAATCCAAGTTTGTTAAGATTTTATTCCAAGACCACAGAGAAGTAAAGTCTCTCTCATGTATTGCTGGCAGAAATAGTGAAGCCTTATAAAATGCTCTTCTAGATATGACATGGCTTTTACACTCATGAATTCACAGCAGCTATGGTTTCCTGCAGGAGTCAGAGCCTGTCAATACTTGCCATAGATGGGGGAAGGGTTTGTACCTGGCATGATCTTAATCTGTTCCTTTAGGACTTGTAAAGCAGGCAAGACATAAGCAGAGTTATTAGAAATATATCCACAACATTCAACCTTGATAACGGCACATGTTTCACCCTGGGCTGTTGTGAGGAGGCCCAAAGCCACACAATTTTGTATAATTGCCTTTGTCATCATTTAACCCTCAGAATTATGAAGGGAGATTCCCTCAGCTGTGTCACTAAAGACTTTTGGGCATATTTAGTGACAGTTTCTCTGTGATAGATGACATCTTCTATGCCAGGAGATGGAATACAATAGAGAATCAATGATTTTACTGTTATAGAAATTCCCCGTGACAGAGATGAAACCATGGCAGCAAGAGGAGAGTGGAGTTCATATTTATTATTTTTATTATTACGAATTTATGGATTTATGCCCACAGGCCAAGTGTAGAAAAGGCATTGGCCCAAACACCAGTTGACAACGGGCTTTATAGCTGGGTACAGAGATGTGAATGTATGTGACATCATACATGCAAGTTAACAAATCACTTAGCACACAAGAGAGCTGCAAGTTTAGAATGAGTTCCATTTAGAATGAGAAATGCAGGTAAGCCTTTATTGTCACCTCCTCCCCTACCTTCCTTTCTTGATCAAAGCCTGCAGTATTCACAAGCCAAATGGCAGGGAGTCACAAGTTGCATTTGGTTTCCAGTGGTTTCTGGAAGTACAGGTAACCCCCATAGACATGTCCAAAGCTTGTGTTCACAGACCTCACAGTTCTTTCAAATTCAATATTTAGCAATATCCCAGTCTTCCCTTACAGTACCAATGAAAAACATTCCTATGTCCACTGGTGCTTTGAAACAGGTGAATTGGCTGTTTTCATAAATTAGCACTCTAAGGTTTTTACTTGTCACCCTTGCATCCAAGGAAATCCCCGTGTGTACCTTCAAATCCACCCTGATGGTAGCCAGGGTCAAAGTTAGTGCCACAGAGCCACTGGATGTCATTAGGATCTGCCCTTCCTAGGAGGGCAGTGCATGAACAGAATTCCGGAGACTCCAGGAGTCAACAACTCTAGGAAAGGATTGCAAGTCCCCATCCTAAATCTTATAAAGAGGAAGGAAATCTTTCTCTTCTGCCTGCCTACCTGGCTGCTGCTGTTTGTCGTGCATCCCTTGGTTGGGACAGGAACAAGGTTTCCTCAGCCTTCCAGCCTGGAGTGAGGACCAGCAGTTCCCCAGGAAGCCTTTAGGCTTTCAGTGCGGGATTGGGACAGCTGAGACATCCAGTAACATAGACTGAGTGGCTACCAGTTCTTTGACTCTTGGGTTTGCAGACTGTTATTGTGGGACTGCTGTGAGCTAATCCAATAAATCCCCCTTTTACTACAATAAATTCTGTTGGTTCATTTCCTCTAAATAACCCCAAATACAGAATTTGATGCTAGGAGTGGTTCTAGAGAAACAGAATTGTAAGAATGGGTTTCTTTAGTGGACTTGGTGCTATCTGGTGTCGGCTCTTCAATTTAAGTGCTATTAAAGGGTCTACTGGTAATAAGGAGAGTGCTTTTGCTGATGAGAAGGAGAACACTGATAATCCATGATGTGAACTATTTAAAGAGATTCATGTTTGGTGATCCTGAGTCACCTCCTGTGAGGAGTAAGGAATTTAGTGATGTAGTGCTTAAAACCTTTGACTATTTGTGGAAAAGTAAGGTGAATAGTGATGTTTGGGGGTTGCTTCTAGCAGCTCTGAATAAACTATGAAGGGACAAGCAGAATCTCAGAAAGGAAATTTCCCAGTTTAAGACCCACATACATGATCTGAAAGCTTCTAACTGTGCCCTGGAGGAGAGTTTTCACTCTTGTCACAATGAAGCTCAAATTTCAGAAGACCAAATTCAAGCTCTCATTGTGAGATTGGCTAACTTGCAATGCAAGTTCAAGTCCCAGCCTCACAGGCTATCAGAAGTTAAAGTGACAGCACTGATTGGAAAAGAGTGTGATCCTATAATTTGGCTAGGGATGTGTCATGGTTTGATCCAGGTGTCACCCACAAACAAATAAATGAGTTCGGATTGATAGATCCTCAGCTGATGGCAGTTTGGGTTTTACAACCTCGCTAGAGCTGTGTTGTTATGGGTGGACTTATGGGGGTTATAAACCAGCTTCCCTTTGCCAGTGTTTGGCACACCTTCCTGCCATTGTTTGCAATGCTGTGGTGGAGGTAATGTGCACCCCTCTGCTCATGCCATCATTTTTCCTGTCAGGATGGAGTCTCTCCTGGAGTCTGTAAGCCAAATAAACCCATTCCTCCATAAGCCACTTTTGCTTGGGTTCTTTCTACACAACAACTAAAATGCTGGCTGCAATAGTTTGGTACCAGGAGTGGGGTCTGTTGCTGGTAGAACCCTGATCTTGTGGCTTTGGGTCTTTTGGAAGTGAACTGCAAGAGGAATATGGATGGATTGGAAACCTCGTCCTAAGAGATGCCTTGCAGAGCTGTGAGAACAGCTTCATGGACCATTCTGGTCAGAGTTGGAAGACCTGAATGAAGTAAGAACTATGAACTGTGAGGTTTGGCTTATGAGGGTGAGAAAGAACTTTGTCAGGACTGTGCCAGAAGCAGTTTGCATGAGAGGCTTGCTAAGTTTTGCCTGCCTGTGTCCTGGGAACCTGTGCAGGGTTGTTTTATGTAAAGATGGACTGGTGTGAGCAGATGGAGATGGCACAGAAAGAAAGATCTTTGGGTCGAAACTGCTGCCCATTCACCTGCAATTGTTTAAGATGACAAACATTGAGATTGGGCCAGTTGGTCTGCATTGGAACAACAGGAAGAATGTGGACTCTTAGAAGTAAGGGGCCTGAGTGCTGTTGCAAGGTTCTCCAGCTGGCTGTATATGCTCTGAACCAGTGTACTATATATTGTACTGTTTCTCCTATAGGCCAGATTTATAGGTCCATGAATCAAGGAATGGAAATGGGAATGGTACCACTTACCATCTGTGGGGAGCCGTTATCATGCCATAAACTGCATCAACATTTGTTTTGAAGGTCTCTGTCCTTCCCCCTACTAACCAATGCTAAGTTCTTATTTCTCTGCCAAACTTTCTCCCGCCTGCAGGCTTTCCTCCTAGAGATCACATGACCCTTCCTGTGACCAAGTTACCTAGCAACCTGGTTATGCTAATTCCTAGTAACCGCCCATGCTTCTCCCTGTGAAAAAGTTACTTAAGTGCTGCTTGCCTGGGAAATAAAATGAGTTTGATCGGAATTTCGACTTGCTCCACTCTCTCGTGTCTCTTGTTCCCCTCCATTCTCACCCTTTCTCTAGGGCCCTTGCTGTGACCGACCCACGGGCGGGTTAGAACAACCATAACCCCAAGTGTGATGGCTAGGTTTTGTTGTCAACTTTAACTTTTTAGTAATGTTGGGTGGTAAGGCAGCCCTCTCAGTGGGGGCAAGGGGCAGGGTATAAGGAAGCTCAGGGGAGCTAGAAACAAACTTTTCTTCCTTGGAGGGTGGTGCAGGAAGGAATTTCAGAGATTTAGGGGGTCAACAAGTCTGGGGAAGGGTTGCAAAACCTCACCCTATGGCTATATGAAGGGAAATAAAATCTCTCTTCCCTCCTCCCCCTTGCCGGTTTTGTTACTGTGTGTATGGTGTTAGTGGTGGCTTTCTCTCTCTGCTTAGACCTATAAAAGGGGACCAGCCTCTTTCACCCTTATAGAACTTCCCCTGGATCTCTAGCTTCAATAAATCCTTTCTTCACACTGCTGTGTCTAGTTTGGAGGTTCATTCCAGTAGCATGTGGCTGACACCAAGTGACCCATTAGCCAAATTTTTGCTTCCTGTTCATGCAAACGTATGCTCCACTAGCCTAGAAATCTTGGTTCCAAAAGGGGAATGCTTTTGCCAGGAAGCACAAAGAACAGTCCACTGAACTGGAAGCTAAGAGTCCAACCCCCCAACCACTTTGGGCTCCTGATGCCCTCTGGTCAACAGGCTAAGAAAGGAGTTACAATGTTAGCAGGGATGATTGAGCCAGACTACCAGGGAGAAATTGGACTGCTCCTCTGTTGTTTTAATTAAAAAAAAAAAAAAGAACGGGTCTGCTGGTCTTGAAGTCTGCCTTGGGCTTTTGCCGGCCGCCAGGAGCACATCTGGGGAGGCGGGGCTGGGCTGAGCCGAGCTGCGCATGGGCATCTCCCGTGGTCCAGGCTGGCTGCTGGGGCGCCAGCTAGGTGGGAGGCTGGCAGGTGCCCTGGGAGGGGGAAACAGGGGAGATTTGTCATGGGCTATTGCTCAATAGGCGGCTGCTTTGGCGTTCTGCTGATGGCGGCGGTCCTGACCGCCGTGGCTGCGGGCATGGAGGTGACCTCAGAGAGGGAGGGAGCAGGCATGCTCTGAGTGTCGGCAGCTCTGAGGGCTCCGGCGGAGGCAGGCAGCTGTGGAAGCATGCCCATGGGCCTGAAAGCCTGTGGAAGTGTTACAACTCTTGGGATGCCATCCCTTGGGGAATACGATTCCCCGTGATTCAGTGTTCAGCTCTGGAAGCACTGCTTCCTAGGGACAACATGGTTCCCCATGTGTTACAGCACAGTAACGGGCAGAAATAGACCTGGGGGAAAAAGCATGGCAAATAATCCCGTTTTATTGTAGCAGCATCATGGGTTAAACAGAAATTGAGGAAGAAGGAAAAGAAATGGACAGCGAGGATTGGCAGAAATCAGCAACCTGTGAATACCTGCTTTGCACGTAGACGTGAGCTTGGGCACGTATCAGATGGTGGGGGCAGAGGAACTGCCACCTTCTAGGCACAGCTGGGGTGCGAACCTGGGTTTATGTGGCTTGCTTTGTGGGTTGGGAGTCAGGGTCGACGGATAGAGCTGGGAAACTCCTACCAGATTATCACCAGGGTTTCACCTGCTCAAACATTGTTAACCCTTTGTACTCCATGCCCTCATCCAGAAATACCAACACTCCTCTACAATGGAGGCAAGGAAGAGCATACCTGGAGTTCAGGAGACGCTATAGAGCGCCTCTTGGTGTTACCATGCCCTGTTATCAAAGTCAATGGGAAACTACAATACGCCAATTAAGGTAGCATGACAAATGGCCCAGATCCATCAGGAATGAAACTATGGGTCACCCCACCATGTAAAGAACCAAGACCTGCTGAGGTGGTTGCTGAAGGTGGAGGAAATACAGAATGGGTAGGAGAAGAAGGTGGTCACAAATACCAGCTAAGGCCACATGACCAGTTACAAAGAAGTGGGCTGTAATTGCCATGACCTTTTTTTCTCTTACTTTGCTAAGAATGTTTCTGCATATGTACACCAATACTTTTGTTTTTTTCTCTATCTCTCTTATTAGTAATTAATATTGAGACCATATCATTTGCTAACCATTGTTTATTTTATATTTAATTCATTAGGTATTAGACACTAAGCATTCCTCAAAGGACCTTGCCTTGTGTAGGGGGAAGATTATACATTTCTGGTTGTACATGGGATAGTTATATCATTTTAGGTGGAATTATGCTCTTGTTACTGTCTTCATTTAGAAATTAAGTAAATTAGAACAACAGTACTTACCTTATGGGTGATCATATTACTGAAAGAGGAACAGGAAGAAGATAGACTTTCTTATAGGTAGTCAGCCAGGGACAAAGGCCCAAGGATGCCACCTTGCCTATCCTGGCAGGACTAGAAGCCGTATCTGATCCAGTCTTATCCAAGATGGCTGCAAACAACAGTCCCCAACAGTAACTTCCTGCCTTTTTCTCAGCTTGGCACACCTGCATGGGCTAGCCTCTCCTGTATCAGCCTCTTTAGTCCACCAATCAGGTACCTCCCTTGTGCACCTGAATCAGATTATGGGGCTCATCCTAATTGGATATTTGATCCATAAATGGGCCTGGCACATGTGTGTAAGACTCCTGGTGCCCAATTCTCCTGGTCCTTGCTTTGGGAAGCACTCCTCCTTCTGAGTCTGCCTGAGAAGGGGGGAAGGATTTCTTCTTGTCCAGGCTTTGTCTTGTTTTGGGGTGCTTTCTCACTTTGGAACATGTATAAACTTTCTTTAAGCTCTGAGCCTTTTACTACCTTACCTTAGATTTTCCTGACCTCCTGGGTGAGTGTGTAGGTGAAGGGGATCTCTTGGCTTTGACTCTCATATTTTACTTTTTGTACTATCATGCTCTCTCTCTCTCTCTCTCTCTCTCTCTCTCTCTCTCTCTCTCTCGTGTGTGTGTGTGTGTGTGTGTGTGTGTGTGTGTGTGTGTGTGTGTGTGTGTGTCTTCTCCAGAGGCTTTTCCCCTGGAGATTTCTGTGAAGAAAACTTTGTCCATTCTCTCCCCACACCCCTTCCCAGCCAGGCAAAGGGGAGAATTTTCTTCTGGCTTGAGTCTTTCAGCTAGCCTTATCACTGCCCACCGCCACAGGCAATGATCACACACGTGTACTCCTTCTAGGTGTAAGAATAGTCTTCTCTTTTATTGTGGAAATGATACAGAATATATAGAGCTCCTTAGCCAATCAGGGAGCTGTTCACATGGCAGGTACATGGTCAGTCTTGGTAACACTAAAGCATGCAGAGTGCATGTGGTGAGCATGATGTGCAATGGCCAATCAGGATTACTTCCTGAAACTTGTTTACAAGCTAAGCCTATTTTGGCAAACTGCCAGGCGCCATCTTGAGAATAGGCCAGGGTACGCCTTCGTGGGCCCTCAGAGGCATCCGACCCCAACAAGCCTTCCCCCAGGATCCTAATTCTTGCTAAAATAAACCTAATATTTCATAACTTACCTTTCTGAGAGTTCATTTTCTCAATTCTTTGCTAACATGGACAAGAATCCAAAAGTTGTGGTCCACAGGCCTGGGATCTCTTGTGTCTTTACAGAATTGAATCCTCTCTGAGCCTACAATCCTTCATCATAATCATGAGGTTATCAACATACTGTACGATAAAATGAAAAGTCTGTCTCATTTTTCCGATGGGTAATGTTTAACTATTGTTTTTAAGATGAAATATAATTCGTTGACACAAAACACCCAAAAGGGAATAAGAAATAATTTATTTTGAGCAAAATATGAGTGACCATGGCCTAGGAACATATATCTGCATTGTCTCCAATGACATATACATCATGGAAGTGGTTATATGAACTTCCTATAGTCATAGAATATAGTCAAGAATCAATGTTTTACAAAGTACATTGGTGGGCACACAGGGTAGGCAAGTTACAGTAAAGCAGGGAACCCTCTGTTTTGGACCTCAGATGCTATCTGATGAAATTCTTAACTTTGGGGTTGGTGGATGCTAAGACTTTTTCTCCAACTATACAACTGTAATCTTTATTGAGAGTGTCAGACCAAAATTCAGCCATCAATGTACAACCTTATTTTCCATCGAATATTATTGAAAATATAGTTTATTTAAAATGGGACACTGAGGCAACCTGCAAAGAATTAAGTATAATCTTAAAAGTTCTAATTTCATACTTCAACTCCTAAAAATCATGTAAACAAGCTGAATTAACTACATAGAGGAAGAAATAGGTATTTAAATTATTTCATGCTTTAATAAATTAGTTAAAATTAATGTACTTATAACTTCTGCCTACAGACAGCATATTTCATATGACTTATTCTACAAATGTTTACAAAAGTTTTAATTTCACAGTTGCTTATAACGGTACTTCCAGGATTGACCTATGTTATGTGTCTTGTCAAAAGAGATGGTAGCCAGATGCTGTGGCACACATCTTTAATCTCTGCACTTAGAAGGCAGAAGTAGGAGGATCACTGTGAATTCCAGGCCAGCGTGGGACTACAGAGTGAGTTCCAGGTCATCCGGGGCTACAGTGAAAACCTACTTCAAAAAAAAAAAAAAAAGAAAGAAAGAAAGAAAGAAAAGACAGAGATGATAAACTACAAATATAAAATATCTTGGCAATGTGCTGGGTGTGGTGGTGCACACCTTTAATCCCAGCACTCCAGAGGCAGAGGTACAAGGATAGCTGTGGGTTTGAGGCCACCCTCAGACAACATAGTGAATTCCAGGCCAGCCTGAGCTAGAGCAAGATCCTACCTTGAAAATCCAAGAAGAAAAAAAAAATTACAACATTAAAAACTTCAGGAAAATCAAAAGACAACTTAATCTTTCTCTTTAAAGAAAACATGGTTTAGCATTTGAAATTTAGTGTAAATTTACATGTAAATTCAAGCAGGAAAATATTTAGGCCTTGTACCACTACATGATCGTTCACTTGGTGTAGATGACAAAAATGATGAACATCAAGACCACAGGTTGAGGTTTTTTTTTTTTTCCTTTTAACAACTTTCCATGCATTTTTCAGTTTTGGTTTCCAGAGAACATTTTTTACGAATCTTGCAACCGCACCTCTGCCAACTTGGCAGCCTTTCTCTTGTCTGTTATTTCTTCCCCTCTGTTCATGTACACTCTCATTCTTTCCAATTCTTGCTTTAGGATTCACTCCTTGAGTTGCCAATGTGTACGCAGAAACTAAATCCACCTTTGTTTGTTCAAGGGGTCCAACTTCCGCAGCAACTCATTTTTGGAAACAGCATCATGATCTTCATCACGTCGTCCGCAGCAATGGCAGAGTTCTCAAATGTGGAGAAGTCCTCCTGGATCGCTGCTAGGCAGTCTTCCTTGATTTCTTCACCTGCCATTATGACCACTTCAATGCCTCCCATGCCTCTGTCAGCTGAAGGACTTTTAAGTTAATACATTTCAAAGGTCTTACCTGATAGTCAAAGGACGCTAGAGCTAGGAAGATGCGTACTGGTTGCACACAGCTGTGAGTGGTGACGGCCTTCAGAGATAGATGGATGATGTGAGTTGTTTTGAAGCACTGTGTCAGAGCTGCTGTTCACAAGCCCAGAAGCCAGTTTGAGCCCCACGCAGCCCTTCAGAGAGCCTTGGGCAGATTTCACTGGCAATATTGTAACATGCTTCCAAAAGGCTTCGGATTGAAATGAAGGGAGTTTAATGACATTTGTCATTTACTCCTTATTGCTCTTGCCTCACCTTCTGTACTATGATTCCTTCAGCAGACCAGCTGCTCTTGTTCATAAACTGAAGTGGTTTTCCAGCTTCACCCCTTTAGGGTAGAGCTTTACTTACCAGATGTGAATTATTTTAATAAAGTATGAAGTTATATAGAAATTGACTGTGAAATGTATGAGAAAAATAAAAGTCGCTTGCTTGAAAGCTTTTTTTTTTTTTTTAAAAAACGATGTTATGGCCAGATACAGAGCAACTCCATAGAGGCTAGTGATAAAGGGCTCTTAAAGGGACTAAAGATGCCCAGGTAATTTTGGTTCTTTTTGGGTTTTTTTGTCCATAATGAGTTACATTATTTAATTAATTTTGGTTCTTGACCTGCAACATTCCAGTTTTCCACAGCTACAGGAAATTCTAATCAGCCACTCTGCAGAATGTCAACTTAGCTGTGACTTTTCTGGAAACTTCAGTCAGAGGTGAATTCCTCCATACATCTTCATCCTCTGCACTTTGCCTGACTTTATGTGCTCCACAAATATAAATCTTTTATGGGATTTATCAAAATATTTTTCATTGACATCTAAAGGATGAGAAGAGCTATGAAAGAGTTGCTGAAGCAGAAACCCAAGTTTTAAAAGAGGACAGGTCTCAAAAAGACATTCACTCAAGCCATCTATGAAGTACTAGTTACCAATTTACTGTTTTTTTTTTTTTCATGTTTAAAAAGAGACAAATCTAGCCTTTCAAACTTGCTGCAGAGTCTCTGAGCAATGCCAGTTTCTTTCCCTAGGGGTAATCTTTCTGACACTTACTAACAACAAGGTTGCTCTCACTCTCCCCCAAGGGATGAGTGACTAGCAAACATGTAAAAGACACCAGCCACACACAGCTTTGGGTGGCAGCTAGTTATCCTGGCAGATTTTAAGGAAGAGTTTATAGTCTCTGTAGCTTTAAAGAAGTGACTTCCCTAACTCCTAACTGTACAGCCTAACTGGCATTTCATAAACATCACTGATAATATAATTCATTTAGATTACATAGGGTATTTTCCTCCTCAGCAAACAACCAACAGCATCAACATTATTCCTCAGATAATGTACGACTGAATTACTGACCCTTGAGGTTTGGCCTTTTTCAAATCAGTCTTTTATTAGCTAGAGTGAAGACAACATGAACAGGTGTTACACTAGAAAATTCTGGCACATAGGGCTTCTAGAATACTCTAGTGTTCTCATTTCTTGACTCAAAATCGTTTGGAAAGTAAATGAGGAAATAGTGTTGACATATTTTATGATAAATTCTGAAATCATTCAACTAATTTGATAAACCTATTTAAGAGAATTGGAAGAGTACAGAAAAGATAGTTTTTTTTTCTTTTGAGGAGGGATAATAAGAGCTTAATTCCATATTTGTTGAATCAAATTCTTATGCCATTTGGGGCTTGTGAACAAGGAAAGTATAATTGCACACCTCTTAGGAAGTTTAAAAATCGTTTTATCAGTTTTAATCACATGATATTAAGATAATTGCACACTGATTACAACACTTATTTAAATAGTGTACTCACCATATGTTATTTCAAAATTAACTTCTAAATAAAAAAGCAAGTCTTGTTAACAATTAGAAGAGTAATATGACATTTGGTTTGTCAAACACTTGCATGATACAATGTAGACTGAAATATGGCTTCATGCTGTAATCTTAAAATAGACAAAACTAAAATTTTCATATTTTGTACTTCATGAATAATCTGCATTGTTATTAATATCATGATTTCATGTGTCAAGTTAAAGGCAAGGTTTTAGGCTCTTGCTTGAAAATGACTTTAAAAAAATAATTCTTGGGCTGGAGTGATGGCTCAGCAGTTAAGGCACTTGACTGCAAAGCCTAATGACCAGAGTTCAATTCCCTAGTACCCACATAAGCCAGATGTACAGAAGGGCTTATCTGGAGTTTGTAGCGGCTAGAGGCCCTGGTGCGCCCATTCTCTCTGCCTCTCTTCTATGTTTCTAATTGCAAATAAATAAAAAATAGTAATTCTTGGGCTGGGAAAGGTAGAGTGCTTTCATGGAGAGCAGGAGGGTTTAATCCCCAGCACCGCTTAAAACTACTTATTGAGAGAGGCACACCCGGACCTCTTTACGCTTTAAGTGGGTCTTGGGGAGCTGAGACCCTGCGGCAGGCTTTGCAATCGAGGTTCTGAGCCATTGAGGCATCTCTGCAGGCCAGAACCACTATTAAAAAAAAAAAAAAAAGAAACCCACGCCCGGCATGGTCAGCCCTGGAGGCAGAGGCAGGAGGATGGCTGCAGTTCGAGGCCAGCCTGGGCTGGAGTGAGACCTGGAAACAGACACACAGCCACGGTCCCTGCACGACTCGCTCCATCCCCAGGCTCGCCTGTTTTTAGAAGCTCCAAGCCAACCGGTGTTCGTGGAGGCACGCACAGCCCCCAAGCAGAGCCGCAGCACCCGACTTCCGGTCTCCGTTCCCGCCAGCGCGGCACCGGAAGGGGCGGGACTCCGCGCGCGCGCGCCGCGTTTCCGGCCGGGAAGGTTCGGGGACGGACGCGGTCCGCCCGCCGGCGGGGCTGGGAGCCGCCATGAAGTTCCGGGCCAAGATCGTGGACGCGGCCTGCCTTAACCACTTCACGCGTGAGCGGGGCGCGCGGGGGCGGCGGGGGCGGCTCGGCTCGCCGCCTGGATTGCGGTGACTCACGGGTCTCGCTCCCCGCGCCGCAGGCGTCAGCGCCATGGTGGCCAGGCTCGCCAAGACCTGCGCGCTGCGCGTGGTGCCCGACGAGCTCAACTTCATCCTGTCGGACAAGCTGGCGGGCGGCGGGGCGAGCCTGTGGTGCGAGCTGCGGCAGGTGAGCGGGCGGCTCCGTCCGTCCTTCCTCCCTCCTTTCCTCCCTTCTTCCCTCCCTCCCTCCTTCTCTCCTTTCCTCCCTCCCTCCTTCCCACACACCCTCCCTCCCTCCTTCCTTCCTTTCCTTCCTCCCTCCCTCCCTCCCTCCCTCCTTCCCTCCCTCTCTCCCTCCTTCCCTCCCTCTCTCCCTCCCTCCTTCT
>PVHP010027004.1:0-24177 GCA_004024765.1 Zapus hudsonius | reverse complement strand
CCTCTTGTGCAGGGCCAAGTCCAGCAGTTCCCAGCCAGCAACCCCACCTCTCCAGCAGTCAGATCTCCCTTCTATGTGTTGTGGAAGAGGTATTCTTTCCCCTTGATTAGATGGCATATGAAGAAAGCTGACCTGTCAGCTCGGGAGCCAGGGGATGGGGAGGAGTGCTCTGATTCTTTACCTTCCATAAAGTGACAATACAATTTTTGACCTCATAGTGTCTGTTGCTCCCAGCACAAGAGCTGCATAAAATGAGGAGACATCAACTTAGAAGAGGGACTGGTTAGAAAAAAGCAAGGGTTTAGTGGAAGAGGATTGTGTTAGAGTACATTGGGTAAATGTATGACATTGTCAAATAAAAAGATAAAAAAATACAATGGACAGAAAAGTGACGGAGCAGGAAACCCAGTGTTCCACTCTGGCCACTGCAGGTGAGCACACCCCATCATTGGCAGGCACATGGGTACATACACATGCATATACCACATATACACACATACTACCCCAGACACACACATCACATTACATGCATAGGAAAAAACGATTTTAAAAAGAAATTCTCATCTTGTAGCTAAAAAAATGTTTTAGTACTCACTGAAATGTCTCATATTTACAAACATACATTTAAAAAAGAAACCAGGGCTAGAGAGATTTCTCAGTGGTTAAGGTGCTTGCCTGCAGAACCTAATGACAAGAGTTTGATTCCCCAGTATCCAGGTAAAGCCAGATGTACAAAGCAGCGCATGCATCTGGAGTCCATTTGCAGTGGCTGGAGCCCGTGGCATGCTCACTCTCTCTGCCCCTCTTTTATCTCTCTCTGCTTGCAAATAAATGAATAAATTTTTTTAAAAAAACCTGAGCCAACATCTGTGCAATAGTGGCACTAAACCGAGGAGGGTAATCAACAACTTACTGATTGGCTAAGAGATCTGCTTAGTGACAAGGAACCCTTAACTGGAACTGGGATACACAGCATAATCCTGGGGACCAAGAACTCAGGCTCTTAGGGGAAATTCCCACTACCAGAGAGCTATAGAGAGGCTACACCCATTAGGAGCCAAGATAGCAATGCTGTCTCATTTAACCTATATTGATCTCACTCTCTGATGGAGATTCTGTTTGTATTTTTCAGAAGGCATTGAGAGAGCTGGGGACAACTCAATTCTACCAAGTCATTGGAAGAGACAAACCACCCCTGGCCTTCACATAGGGCCCAAATGAAACATATGAGAAAGTGAGGAGACAAACAGGAGACCAATCACCACAGCAAGTCTGATGACCCATGAAAGGTCATTGGAGACAGACACCAATGATACCCAACACAACCCAGGGCAAAGATCCAGAGATACTTAAGATCTCAACAACAAAGCAGACTTAAAACTCACCCACCATGACTCAGAGAACAGAGCAGAAGAGGGGGGTGGAAAGAATGTAAGAGCCATGGTGGAGGAGAATATCCAGAGACATGGCCCCCTCAGCAACAATACACAAAGGGGAAAGAAAAAAAAGAACAAAAAACTGGGACTCATTCATAAGATTTGCTCATACAATGTATATAATTATTCATAATAAAGGTATTTTTTTAAACCCTGAGCCAAGTGTATGCCTTTAGTGGTGGTGTATGCCTTTAGTTTAGCACTTGAGAAGCTGAGGCAGAAGGGTAGCTGTGAATTTGACGTCAGCCTGGGGCTAGAGAGTGAGTTTCAGGTCAACTTGAGCTATATATAGTAAGACTCTGCCTCATGTTTGTTTGTTTGTTTTAAATAAGTGAATCTTTTACCATATTTTCAAATGTTCCTGAGAGTTTCATTCCCAAGTCATTTTATTTCACCCAGACACTGATCAAATATTTTGTGAGAAGAGCTTTAGAAGAATCGTGAAGTGAGCATCTCTATTTCCAGCACCGAATATTTACCATGTAGGTTTTGATGCCAACATCATGCATTATGGTAGACTATTAATTTTAGGTACTGCTACAACAAATAGTGGAAGCTTTGAGGATTTTTCTTTCATTCTTTTTTCAATATCTATGGACTACAGATTTCTGTGTATACTATAGATTTTATCCAACTCTGACCTGTGGGTTGTGGGACCACCCACATGGCCTCAGTGGCCTTGGACAGCTCTCTTCTCCCCTTGGGGCAAGACGTCTCAGGCTCACTCTGTGCTTTGCAGACTTAGACACAGAATCAACTATTTCTTGTAGTTTCTTCAAGCAGTGGAATAAAAATCACCAATACTTCTCCCATTGCTCTAAAATATGTGTTGTATGGCATAAATCTGAGTTTAAGCACACTGCATTGTCAAGCTGAAAGTCAATTTTTTCAAATATTTAAATTCTCATTACACTTTTCTTTACATTTCATTATATCATTTTTCCTTTCCACTGAGTAAAATTCCATCGTGTAAATGTACCACAACTTTGGTATCCATTCACCCAGGAATGGGCATTTGGGTTGATTCCAATTCTTGGCTATTATGAATTGAGCTGCTATAAACATAGTTGAGCAGATCATACTTAGTGAACTCACACAAAAACAGAGTCATCAAAAAATCCAAGAGCAATAATTGCTGGCAAGGATGCGGGAAAAAAAGGAACCCCCATTCACTGGTGGGAATGCAAACTCATTCAACCACTATGGAAAGCAGTGTGGAGACTCCTGAACAGAATGGACATATAGCTACCAATGGACCCAGCTATCCCTCTACTAGGCATCTACCCTCAAGATGTCACACCCCAGAAAAGACATTTGCTCAACCATTTTTATTACAGCCCAATTCATAATAGTCAAGAATTGGAATCAACCCAAATGTCCATACTTGGATGAGTGGATATCAAAGCTGTGGTACATTTTACAAGATGGAATTTTACTCAGCAGAAAGAAAAAAATGACATAATGAAATTAAAAGAAAAGTGGGCAGATTTGGAGCAGATCTTACTTAGCAAACTCACACAAAAACAGAAACTCAAACACCAAATATTCTCCCTCATATGCAGTTCCCACCCAGGTTAAGCTTAAACTCTAAGCAAACTTGACAGGTGAAAAGACAGTATAAAAGCGGTAGAAGGAATGGGGGAGGACAGAAGGGGACGACTTATACAATAAGTTAAACCAATAATGAATTGTAATCATAAAATCCTTACTTCCATACAGTAAGCTCTTGAGGAAGAAGGGGGTATTGCTTGCTAAAATGGTCCATGAATGGAATAGGAGGAAGACTAACTCCATGAAAAATTGCTCAGACCTGCAACTCCCTGTCCCAGTCATTGGTTCCTTCTCTCACTGAGCTGTTGATCAAAGAGACCCACAAGGTCCCTAAAGCAAGACAGTATTCTGTCAAAGCTCTTGAATACCCACCCCAGACCAAAGGTAAGATCCTATTGCTGAAGAAACCACAGAAAGACATTGCATAACACCAAGAGTCCCTGCCAGATCCAGAATGGCAACCAGCCCCCAGATGCTAGCATGTGCAGTGCTGGAAGGTGCTACATAAGCGGCCAGGGGAAATTGGTCAATAATATTTGGAGAAAGCAGAGACCATTGATATACAATGCAGACTGTTGCCATGAGAAGGCTGAACACACTGCTTCCTGGGAGAGATCAACCAGCCAAGAAGTGATCATTTGGACAAGAGAGGCGCCATAACCTGGGGAGGGTAGTCAACAGCTTTCAAATTGGCCAAGAAATCCACTCAGTGTCAAGGAGCCCTTAACTGGAATTGGGACTCAGGGCGAAATCCTATAGGAAGCAAAAACTTGGGCCCCAAGGAGAAACTCCCATTACTAGAGAACTACAGAGAGGCTAATCCCAATAGAATCTCAACAAATTAGAAATGTGTGCTGCATTTAACCCATACTGACTTCACTCTCTGATGGAGATCCTGTTTGTTTGTATTTTTCAGAAGGCAGTGAGAAAGCCACAGTCATTCCAACTCCACCAATGAGCCACAGGCAGATGGCTGACATCCTGGCAAGAGACGAACCACCCCAGGCTTAACATGTAGGCCCCAAATGAAACCTTTGAGAGAGTGACAGGATAGCAAGAGATCTATCACCACAACCAAGCAGTCAACCCAGGACAAGTCAGTGAGACAGACACTGATTTCCAACACAACCCAAAGCAGAAGTACAGAGGCCCTTAAGATCTCAACAATAAAGCAACCTTAAAACTCACCCTCCATGACTCAGGGAACTGAGCAGATGAGGGGGGCAGAAAGACTGTAAGAGCCATGGTGGAGGAGAATATCCAGAGACTTGGCCCCCCTCAGTAACAACACACAAAGGGGTGGGATGTCTGGGGGAACCTGGCTGCCTCCTGTGCTATCCATAGCCTCCTACCCCATGGATTGATCCAGAATACCCACCAAGGAGGGTACCCAGTGGATTGGGGACAGGGAGGAGGGCAATGGGGATACCAACATAATCTTTGCTAATACAATGTATCTAATTTTGGACAATAAAGATATCAATTTAAAAAAAAGACAGGGCACCTCATGCCCATGAGCTCCCCCCAAAACAAAAAAATTCTCATTACATACAGTTTGCAAGAGTCATTTCAATTAACATAATCAGCAGACATCCACAGTAAGCTTACCAAAGAGCTTTGGGCACTTCCTCCTTGCTTTTGTGTATTCCTCTATAGCATCATTTTATCCCCATTGCACAAGGTGAGATGATCAGCAGAGCACAGACATAACTGTACAGAGAATTAGATGCATGGAAAGTTTAAGGCATCTAGCAAGTTATCTCACAATCACAAAAACTAGCAAGGTTTTAAAGAAATTATACAAAACCTACCACAATGCACTCCACAAATAATGACAGTTATATAGTTAAATTTCAGTTAAGTAATATAAAAGAAGTGTTTTAATTTTTTGTTTGTTTGTTTTTCAAGGTAGGGTCTCACTCTAGCCCAGGCTGACCTGGAATTCACTATGTAGTCTCAGGGTGGCCTCAAACTCATGCCGATCCTCCAACCTCTGCCTCCCGAGTGCTGGGATTAAAGGCGAGTATCACCATGCCTGGCTTAAATTTTTTTATATTTTAGTTAACATAAAAAGATAAGGATTGACCAGAGGCACAATGTTATGGCAAAGGTGAACATTTATTTATGCAATCAATACTTATATGCCTGAAAATATGAGGCACCAATATTTAATTCTCTTATAGCCATAAAGTTATACATTAATTTCTAAAATAGAAATTGCTGGGGGAGGAAATTTAAATTGATCATTGAGCTTTGTACACACTGTCAAAGCAGGGATAATCGTAACATGTTATTCAAACTACCTAGACATATAAAGAAGAAATTGACCTAATTTCTCCAGCCAGCAAGTTTGCTGTAGTCCTTGGTCCTTTGAAATTGATAATCCCTTGCTTTTTACTATGGTATGGATTCAATTTCCAGGCTATAAATCTGCTTTATTCTTTATGGCTGCCAGCTTGTCATTACCACCCTCCTCATCAGACCCTGCCAACTTCTTTTGTGGCCGAAAGAATTTGAAGCAAATGTGATTTTCTCCAGAGGATTTCCCATGGCTGAAGGTCCCCAGGGACTTTGAGGAAGGACAGTGTTCATGTGACTTTGCCTCTTTGTCCGTAGACCCCTTGTCACCAGAGCTGTTACTTTTCACTGCTGCTTTCCAAGTGTCCCCGATACTTCTGAAAAAGTATGAATGAAGAGTATGTTCTGGCTAGCTGGCCTCATAGGCTACTCTCTGTCCTGTCTGGGTCAAATCAGCCAACTCAGAGTTCTTCAACCAGACTCTCATCCATCCATCCTTAGTGATCTCCGAGAGTCACCGTGATGCCAACTGGAGGCTCACAGGGCTCTTCCACATCCTTCTGTGAATTCACACTAGCAGAAAGACTTGCTCAAAGTGAGGTTCAGGGATCTTTTTTTTAAAGTATTTATTTGCAAGCAGAGAGAGGCAGAGAAAGAGAAAACGAGTGTGGGTGTGCCAGGGCCTCCTCCCACTGCAAACAAATCCTAGATACATGCACCACTTTGTGCATCTGGCTTTCCATGAATACTAAGCAATAGAATTCTGGGCTGGCAGGCTTTGCAAGCAAGTGTCTTTAATCACTGCACCATCTAGGCCCCAGCCCAGATAACCTTGTAGCACCATATACACTCAAGTGAATTCAAGTGGAGAATTTAACAAATTTGGGTGAAGGAAAAATAATTGAGGACTCAGAAACCACCCTGATCACCTTTACCTTTTCAAACACTGTCAGTTACAAAACAGAATGAACAAAATTTATTTAAAAACAACCAGATTCCTCATTGAACCTTGCCAGGACACCGCCTGGCTTTAACAAGTGGTATAAGCACATGATTGCAGCACACGCTCTGGGATCAACCTCTCTAGGTCTGAAGTTGATCCTACCACTAACCAGTTACGTGACTATGGGCAAGTTACTTAACCTCTCTCTGTTCAGTTTCTTTTTTTTAAACTATTTTTATTTATTTATTTATTTGAGGGTGGAAATGGGCATGGCAAGGCCTCCTGTCACTGCCAATTAACTCCAGATGAATGTGCCATTTTGTGCATTTGGCTTTATGTGAGTACCGGGAAATCAAATTCAGTCCATCGAGCTTTGCAAGCAAGTGCCTTTAACCACTGAGCAATCTCTCTAGCCGAATGTCTCAATTTTCTTATCTGTCAAATGTGAGTGGTAATAACACCTTATTCATAAAAACTAAAGTTCTTTGACACAACCATAGTTCTCAATGAATGTTATCCAACATGATTCACACCAAACCACTACTCTGAGCAAAATCCAGACAATTCGATTTCCTTCAACATGTCACCATCACCCTTCATCGTCCATGTCCACAAGTTCAGGAGTAGTTGCATTTTTTACTGCTCACATAGCACTTGGAGGGACAGTTAAATCCTCAAGGCAGTCTAAAAGAAACTATAACTTCAAGGTTTCTCAAACACTTTCTCAAAGTTAATAGCTACTCAACTGCAAATCAATCAAACGCACGCTGGGTCATTCTTCCTCTCCTGAGATCTGCTCATACTCCTGGCGAGGGAAGCACTCCATCTCTTCTGCATTTTTTTTTCTTGGAAAAGCAGACTACTGTGGTCCATGAATGCTGAATTGTGTCAGTCCTTCCCTTTTACCCTAGACCACAGACCTGTGTCTCTGCATCTTGCACTTCCAATGTGCATAACTGATGGCTTGAACAAAGCCCACATGCTTCCTGTCCTCATAAGGTTAGAATGCTTTCACAAGGAAAATTTATAAATGGGTTTCACGAAATGCAAAATGTTCCCAAATTCCTTCACGAATGCTGAATGTGGGAGGGGAAATAAAGCTACCTTCAAAAAGTACATTTTTTTTTTCTGATTCTGCTGTAAGGACCAGCCAGAGAAGTCTGAGACTATAAAAACATGTCTGGGGCTTATTTCTTATAAATTGTAACTAGAGTCACATTTATAGTTCAATACATTACTCTAGAAATTTCCGTACAGCTTTTCAGAAAAAGAAATGAAAAAGAAACTAAATGCTAACATAAAATGATTGAGAGAAAATGGATTTTTTTTCACCAAGCATTGATTCTGGCTCATATATTAAAGCTTGTATTTTGTGAATATATGATATGATACTTCATAGCTAGTTGTAAGCATGACATTGTGAGTTAATTCATCAACTTGGACACTCTTGCCTGAATTACAGCCAATAAAAAAATAATAAACTTATTGTTACCTTAGAAACCAGTAGAGTTCTTAAGACAGCAATGTCTGTGGTGTGTGTTAGGGGGGCCTTTTGGAGTAGAAGAAAGCATTGCTACAACAATCTTTTTCATTAACACTCCAGTTAATAAATTCACCTTTATTCACCCTTCAAATTAATGCAGTTTTCTAGGTGTTGCGGTCAGCTTTCTAGTTGCTGCCCAGAAAGAACCCAAGCAAAAGCTGCTTGTGGAGGAATGGGTTTATTTGGCTTACGGACTCGAGGGGAGACTCCATCCTGGAAGGGAAAATGATGGCATGAGCAGAGGCTGGACATCACCTCCACCATAGCACTGCAAACAACAGCAGGAAGGTGTGCCAAACACTGGCAAGGAAAGCTGCTTTATAACCCCCATAAGCCCACCCCCGACAACACAGCTCCAGCGAGGTTATAAAACCCAAACTGCCATCAGCTGGGGATGGAGCATTCAGAACACATTCATTTGTTTGTGGGGGACACATGGATCAAACCATGACACTAGGTATCGACACAGTTTTAAACTAAGATAGGAATAACCTTTTATAGAAGAAAAAACAGTATTTGCTCCATAACCACTAAAAAAAAAAAAAAATTTCTCTGGTCGCAAAAACCCAAACTCCCCTTTGATAGTATCATCAGTAGAGACCACAAAAACAACTTTAATAGCAGATGATGTCGGGGTTCCACTATCTTGATTCCTGGATTACCCATCCCCAGCTGCTGTGTGCATTGGCTGATAACCACTCAATGGAGAACTGCCCACTCGGAGTGTGTTGGGGTGGGTGGCGGGGGTACAGACAATGCAGACCATAGCTAATTATTGATGAATTGATGTTGCTCTCAGAGACTGCTCCACCTGCTCCCGGAGGGGCAGATAGTATAGTACAATTCCTGCTCCTGAATTTCCCCTAGGAGGTTGAGCTAGTCTCTGAGGAAACTGCACCATGGTTTAGGTTTTGCCTCTGTTTTCTCACCCCTCTTTCTCCTGAGAGTGCTTCCAGAAATGAAATGAACAACACAACAAAAGCCCACCTTGGGCTCTACTTCCAGGGAATCCAGTGCAGGAGCTGACAAGGCGATGCATTTGGAGGAAGCAGTGATAAGGCCGCCATCATCTGGTTAGAGCTCATACATTTTGGATGAAAGGGGGACCAGATTGCTGGTGAGACAGGAATGCAACTTGGGCCTGACACTAAAACCTCTATCGGAGGTAAATGATTGGGTGAGATAAAGCTGGAAAGAGATGCACTTACTACTGGTACAGTGAGACAGGTCATTGGAAGGCATGGGGGATATTACAACTGAGGGCCTAGCAGACTGATTTAATAAAGAGAAAAATTGACTGACAGATCTGCTGACCAATTATTTAAAACTAACAAGGAAAATCTTGAGCAGATTTTTGGAGTACCTCTTGTCTACAAGGTTTAAGGACTTCATCACAGAGTGGTGGTGGGTACCTTTAATCCCGGCACTCAGGAGGCAGACTTAGGAGGATTGCTGTGAGTTCAGGCCACCCTGAAAATACATAGTGACTTCCAGGTCAGGCCAACTTAGACTAGAGGGAAACCCTACCTCGAAAAACAAAACAACAACAACAAAAGACTTCATGGCATTCACAGCAGAGCTGGGGAGAGCCTCATTCCTAAAAGGGATTTCCCAGCCATAACTAGGGCTGTGATATGAAGGAGGGAGACCTGAAGATGACCATGGGGCTATCTGGGTTCAGAGGAATTGAACACTAGTGTTCCCCAATTTCTTTATACTCTGCTTTGTAGCAGAGGGCATGCCCCATTGTTAGAAGGAAGACATCCTGTCCCTCACTCTTCCTTGGAGAAGTTTCACCACATCACTAACCGAGACTCAGCATGTGAACTGCCCTATATCTCCTGCCCACCAGACCCATAGTTAGAGTTCTCCTTCCTTTTTAATATTTCTGTTCATGTTCTCAAGACTGAAATAAAATAGAAGCATGAGACAGGAAGAAACTCCATGTCCTCCCGTGGCCTCCACATATGTGGGTACAGAATGCATCCACATGCACGCATTCGCAACATAGAGTCTCAATAGCTTTTAAATGAGTATGTAGTAAAATATAAAAATTGATGAGAACCAGGGGTGGTGGCACTTGCTTTTAATCACAACAGCTGAGAAGCTGAAGTTGGAGAGTCAGTGTGAGTTTGATGCTAGCCCAAGGGCTACCGAAGGAGTTCCAGGTCAGTCTTGGCTATAGTGAGATCCTACCTACAAAAAAAGAATTAATGAATAAATAAGACAAACAGAATATGGACTATACCCATTTATTAGTTGTCATTGTGCCACTGTAACTACAATACCTGATGGAAACAACTTAAAGGAGGAAAGGATTGTTTTGACTCATGATTTCGGAGGGCTCAATCCACCATGGCAGGAAGCCATGGCATGGCAACTCAGCTCTTCACAGAGCCAGCAGCCTTTTGTGAAGCAGAGAGCAAAGCAGGAACCAGGGGCTGAGTCTAACATTTGTTGTAGACAGTTTCACAATGCTGGGATGAGCACCCAAGCAAACATAGTTTTATGGATCCAGTTTACAGATCCAGAGGAAGTTCCATTGATGACATAGGAGGCTGGCTCCCACTCATAAATCCAAGCAGAGAGAGAACCCCCTAACAGCCAGCAAGCACCAAAAAGCAGCACAGACATGTACCAAGGTGAATGCCCTCACCACTCTCTCAGAGCTCACACAGGCTGGAATTCAGATCCACCCCCAGTGACTCGCCCTCTGTAGAAGGAGTCTGTCCACAAGGGCTAAAGCTGCAAACTCAGTTTTAATACACAGCACCCTAGTCTATAGGGCCATCCATTCAACCTACCAGAACATTCAAAGACTGGCCACTATCTGACCTAATTTTGCCCCCTAGGCCACATCTCAAAAGCTTCCTCCCAGAATAGTACCACAGCTGGGGCACAAGCTTTCAAAACCCGAGCCTGCAGGGGCATTTCAGATTTAAACCATAACAGGCAGAAACGTTTTGTTAGTTTTACCAGGATAGTTAGTGAAACAGGCTAGTTTTGCCCATGCATATACTTCCCCTCACTTTCCCCAGCTCCATTGAATCCCCTCATTCCTGGACACCCCTTCTCTTGTTTTCCCAGCAGTTAGGGGTTCCATGACTGCTACCAGGGATGAGTTCCTGCTGTTCCTCTGAAGCACCAACAGCTTCGGTCCCTCGGTGATTAACCCCTGTGACACTTTCCCACCACTCTCCATTCATCGGTTCATTAACATGGACAATCCTTTGAACCTAAACTCTTTATCTGTAATTACTCTTTAAGGCACAAGAGATGTTAACGAGAATAGGTGCAATTATCCAGCTTTTCAGTAGGAAGCCATATTTATTGATACTGTGATTAGGGAATCACTAAATATAGACATGGTAATCTGAGGCTTAGTTCCCGTGCAGCCAGATGATGGAAAGGCACATATTCCAGATGCCTGGGTGATGGAGATCAGATGGCTTCACTCTGCTTATGTGGATCTTAGTCCTGGCAGAGGTACAGGGTAGGGTTATCATCAGAGACCTTATCTAAGAGTACCAGACCAAGGTCTTAGGCATCTCAGTAGCAACAGTTTGCAATGTCAAGGCAATACCTGGGAAAGAATCCTGAAAAGATTTATTTAAAGATTCATTTGGCCGGGTATGATGGCGCATGCCTATAATCCCAGCACTCAGGAGGCAGAGGTAGAAGAATCACCATGAATTCAAGGCCACCCTGAGACTACATAGTGAATTCCAGGTCAGCCTGGACTAGAGTGAGACCCTACCTCAAAAAAACAAAAAATGAAAGAAAGAAAAAAAAGAAAGAAAGACATGGAATCCAGAAGACCCTGAAAATTAACGAGTCTTGTACTGGGGAGATGACTCAGCCATTAAAGGTGTTTGTTTGCAAAGCTTGCCAGCCCAGGTACAGTTCTCCATCACCCACATGAAGCCAGATGCAAAATGTGGTTTAAGCATCTGATATTCATTTGCAGTGGCAAGAGACCCTGGTACACACACACACACACACACACACACACACACACACACACACACATGGCAAAAAAACTAATAATTTTAAAAAATGTTTTCAAGGTAAGGTCTTACTCCAGGCTGACCTGGAACTTACTCTGTAGTCCCAGGCTGGCCTCAAACTCAGAGATTTCTCAGTGATTAACTCAGTGGTTGCTCAGTGTAGGAGCTTGCCTACAAAGCCTATCAACCTGGGTTTGGCTCCCCAGTACCCATGTAACGTCAGATGCCCAAGGTGGTGCATGTGTCTGGAGTTCGTTTGTAGTGACTACAGGCACTGGTATGCCCATTCTCTTTCTCTTTGTCTGTCTCTCTTCTCTCTCTGCTTGCAAATAAGTAAATAATATCAAAATAAATAAATAAAATTAATGTGTCTCTTCCTCAGTTCCCACAAATGCCTCACAATAAACTGATTGGCATCGCGTTATTCTAAATCCCCCTCCTGATCTGGTGGAGTATTTTAAAACCTAGTCTTTCCAGTGTCTCCATGTAACCATCAAAAGTCATCTACAGAAGTTTCAGTAGAGATAACCACTTGCATAAACACAGAGAAGCCCCTGTAGGTTACTTAACTGAAGGAAATGTCCTTGGGGAAAAAAAAATCAGGATTTTGGCTACAAACATTAGGAATTAAATTCAAAGTACCTTAGGAAAAAGAAAAGCCAGCTCCAGGAAGTTCATTCAGATCAATACAGGCAGACTCGGTTGACAATGGGATCCGTAGACATTTTTCCTTCTGTTTTCAGTTCTGCACTTCTGCCTGTGGGATTCAGTCTCAGGCAGAGCCAGAAGATGCAACACAGCTTTCAGATGCAGCATTGGTATCATTCTGTCTTAGCAACTCTAGCACAAAGAAACGGAGCTTTTTTTTTTTTTTTAATAGCACCACCAGAAATCCCAGGATTGGGTTTTATTATTGTGGCTGAGATTTAGTATCTATCTCTGGGCCAATCAATGTCAACAGAAGGATAAGAAATGTTGACTGGCCAAACCTACATCATCCAGCCAAAAACAGGGTCAGCCCCTCACTGACAGTTAGGATGAACTGGTACTCAAAGGAAAAGCAAGTTGCTATACAAGAAGAGGGAGAAATGAATCCCAACAAGATATGCCCATTCCAGAAGCTGTAGTTCTTTTTGTTTTTTAGAGATGTTTTATTCTCCTGTCTCAAGCCTGAGGTGGATGCAGATAATGATTGATTACCCTGTGTGATGGTTAAATTTTGTTGTCAACTTGACCTTTTTAGTAGTCTTGGGTGGGTCTCTGAGGTTGTTTACAGGAAGGCAGTCCTCTCAGTAGAGGGCAGGATGTAAGAAGGTTCAGGAAAGCTAGAAACAAACTTTCTTTTCTGTGAGGGCAGTACAGGAAGGAAATTCCAGAGACTCAGGGAGTCAACAAGTTGCATGACCCTACCCTAAGGCTATATAAAGGGGGAGAAAAATCTCCTCTCTGACCGCTACCTGTTTTGTTGGTGTGTATTTGGTGTTGGTGATAGGTTTGTCTTTCTACTTGGACCTGTGAAAGGGAGTAGCCTCTTTGGCCATTATGAAACTTCCCCTGGATCTGTAGCTTCAATAAATCCCTTCCTCCCTTAAACTGTGCCTGTTTTGGAGGTTCATCCCAGCAGCATGTGGCTGACTATGGTACCCTAGTAGCTCAATGTTTATATGATGATTACTATGTTCTATTTATGTGTTTTTACTTATATGCCCCTCCCAACTCCATATGGAGTTTATACTATAATTACACATACACACACACAAGTGTGTGTACAAGTCTGATTACTGCTCAGTAGTTAAAGAGCTTGCCTACAAAGCCTGTGTGTGTGTGTGTGTGTGTGTGTGTGTGTGTGTGTGTGTGTGTTTCAAGGTATAGTCTCACTCTAGCCCCGAAATTCACTATGTAGTCCCAGGGTGGCCTCAAACTCACGGTGATCCTCCTACCTGTACCTCCCGGGTACTGAGATTAAAAATACCCATATTTTATAGATGAAACTGAAGCAGGAGAAGCAGTTTGATTGTGTCATAACTACTGACAGTTAGACTGGTTAAAGCATGGTCTCAAAAGCAGGGGGTGATGACTGAAATCTTTTTCTTCACAGGTTTACATATGTTAAATGAAATGTATAAGGCCACTGACCTGGACTAGGTTCCTGTACTGGACACAACAGACCAAGCCAATATGCAGAGTGATCTCAGTGGCAATCTTCATTGATTCAGCAACTACAAAAGGCTTAGTGCCCAGAGGACAAGCAAGCAACCAGTTACACTGACCAAGCAGTACCTTACCTTGGCCTTTCTCTAAACACTGTCAGCTCACGCTGATGAGTGTTTCTGCACAGCCTGCTGTGGTTCTGGGAGATACCCAGCTCATCTTTATTTTGCTTTATTTTGTTTTTCTCAGTTCAAATAAATTCTGCTTGACATAATTGGTCTAACGAGTATTTCCCTTTAGCTCATGGAATGCTCAATGACTCTTGATGTAATGAATGATGGTAATCAGAATTTTAAAAACATTCTTCACATGTTGATTTGATTACAAAACTTGACTGTGGGAAGGAAAGATTGAAAACCAACCTCTGCTATAGAAACATTTCATAAACTTTACTTATTCCTAGACGACTTCCATAAATTTTGCCATGTAAATAATTTTAGTTGTTATTTGCCTGTTATTTTTTTACTTGGTGCTAAAAATTGAATCCAAGGCCTTCAGAATGCTAATCATTCACTCTATCACCGAGGCGTATCTCTATGTATCTCTGTTCACTACAAATTTAGTTTAACTTTATCTTAAATTGACTCTTCTTTTATGTGGCCCTGAAGCTGTGGATTTGATATTCTATTTCTCTTTTTCTTAAATGATATTAAAAACAAAATTCCTGAGCACTGGACATGGTGGCATCCATCTGTAATCCCAGCACTTGAGAGGTGAAGGCAAGAGTCCAGGATCATTCTGAATTACAAAATAAGTTCAAGGCCAGCCTGAGCTACATGAGGCAGGATTCCCTGGGGCATCCTCTCTCTTTCTCTCTCTCTTTTCTCTCTCTCTCTCTTAAATATAAAATAACTATTAAAAACAAATAAGATAGACCCACCCCACAGGAGGGAATACACATCTGGCAATGAAAACCGTCTAAATCCTATGACTGGGGAGGTCATGAACCCTAGAGGAGTAATGACTGCTGTTCTTTGGCTAAATGCATATATTATGGCCACCAATCTGCCCTCTAAACACTTATGTTTAGGCCCATATATTAATGCTAGTCACACTTTTGGTTAGAGAAGCTTCTCTTTCAGATGGCAGTGACCACTGGGATGACTCAAAATTCACCCTAATAGTGCTGAGAAGTGACCAGTGGAGTGCTCAGCAGTAAGTGAGATGTCTCTATCAAACCCTCCAAGGCTCAGGGTCCATTGCAGAAGAGGTGGCAGAAAGACTATAAGAGCCAAAGGAAAGGACAGAGTGCTTACAATATTATCTTCCAGACACAAAGTGACCTTGAGCTTCATGATCTCAAAAAGCCTGACACACAAGCCTTTCATAAGAGGAGAAAAAAATGACGATATCAAAACAAGAGCAAGTATTTGGAAAGAAGGAATTCAATGGAAGGAGGATTTGGGAGGTGGAGGGAATTATCATGGTTTTTTGTCTATATTTATAAAAGTTGTCAAAAAAGTTTTAGAAATAAAATTAATATAAAAACAAATAATATGGATTGATGGCTGGACCAAAGGGCTGTTAGAAGGCTGGAGATAGGGTAGATTCTAAATTGCCACATGGATGGTCACCATAAAATTCCCGTCACTTAGCTGTATATTGTAAATTTTCATAATAGAGTGTTAATAAGTACCTAGTTATTACAAGCAAGTACCCATCAATAGGTACCTTGGCACATGCCTGTGATCCTAGGAACTGGGAGTCTGAGGCATGAGGCTCATGAATGTGTTGTTTCAAACAGACAAAAACAAAAAAAGCAAATGTGCTCCCCCAGGAGTGCAGGCCTGCAAGTGCGACTTCCCCTGGTGTCTGGAGTTGCAAAGGAACTTTATCCCAGCTCCATTTAAGACTATAAAGCTAAAGGAAAATTTGTGGTTGTGGTTCATATCCATCTTTCAGCTTTTCATGTCAAAAATATATTTTTTCTCCAGTTGGCCTCAGCTCAAGTTTTCCTGAAACAATAGAATAGTTGACTAGAATTTGTACATGAGCAATGTTTTTCCACGAAGTCATTCCTTAGGAAGAGAGAGAGAGAGATTTGGGCTCAGAGGTCTTGGTCACTGCACAGACTCTGACTTAAAGGCTGCGAGCTGACAATTGCAGATGAGCAAAGTTTTCTTAGGACTCCACTTAAACCATTGCTTGAGAGGCTGTTTAAGTCTACCAGGAAAAGTTCAATTAGTTTGTTGTTATTAAGCAACTCAATCCAATGGCAACCAAAATCAATAGTAATTTGGACCAAAATATTTTTTCTGACAAATCAATGTTTTTCAAGAGATTTAAACAGCCCATAATGGGAATACATTGAGGAATCTAAAACTGGCAAAGCAATAATATAAAACAAATTAGAATAGGAGATTTGGAGCATAGCCCAAATAAACATAAAGGGAAAAAAAATCTGTGGCAATTACTATCTTGGCCAAGAAAACCAAATGTCCTCAAGACAAATATTCAGCAATCTGGAAAACTCTGAATAGCTATTAGCATAGATTAGATCTATGGAAGAGAAAGGGCACAGGGACTTTATACTTGCCATGGTATCCAGGACTTCTGCCTAAAAATGCAGAAATCATTCTAATTTGATGAATATAATGTCTGTTCATTGGAACTCGAGTTCAATTATTGTGTATCTATGCAATGTATTGTGTCTACACACACACACACACACACACACACACACACACACACACACACACACATACGGCCATGGAACCCATGAGAGGTCAGAGGAGAGCTTCTATGTTGGCCCTCACCTCATTTGAGCAAGGGTCTTTTCTTCTCATTGCTGTTCACCACTGTGTTAGCCAGGCTAGCTGGTCTGCAAGCTTCCAGAAAATTCTCTTGTCTCTACCTCCCTTCTAACCACAGACACACTGGGATTACAGAAGCCATCACAATTTTTAGCTTTACATAGGATCTGGGGATCCAAACTCAGGCCAGCTAGAGATAAGTTTATTTGAGTTAAGAAGAGACAAGTGTTACACAAAGGAAAATTACCAAGCAAACATTAAGACTAGGGAAATGTCTGTAAGTCTTCAAAACTGCCCCCCTAAGAATACATCAAATCTCTGAGGTTATACCAAAGATAAATTACAGATAGCTATAAAGAAGGAGAAAGTATAAAGAAGTTTCTGCCAAGAAAACTATAGAAAGGAAACTATATTCAGTTTAGAGACCTACCATTGGGCAAAACTGGAAAGTGCTTGTTGAGAGGTTTGATGGATAGACTCACCATGAACATGGGGTGGATCATGTATAATGCAGCTTATAGATGCTCACAGACTCAAACAAGGACACTTCCATTTATTTTTCATGGGCTCTGAAAGCTGATCTCTAAAGTGGTCCCTTGTGAGCATCTCCTTGGCCCAACAAGTCACTGAGAGTCCTTTGATTTTCTTTGCCTCCAGAATGAATCTATCCATTGTGGTTATACCTCTTAATTGACCAAATGAAGAGATGGAAAAGAAGCCAAGTTCCTGATTAAATTAATGTGCCAGAACTCTGAATTATGGAAGACCTCTTTCAAACCTCAAATGGACATATGATTTTTCTAGGACTAAAGTTAAAAAAAAAAATGAGAAGTCAATGCGCAATAGGACCCACTCCAAAGATCCAGGGCTGAGATGGATTGTAATTGGATTTCTTTCTAAGCTTCCCAGGCTAGAATCCTTTCTTTACCTTTCCCCAAACACATGCCAGACAGAGAACTTTCTCATTATGCGGTCCCATCCACCCCGTCATTTCCTATACAGTGCTCACTTCGAGTGATTCCATCCTTAGAAACTGCCTACGTACTTGAAAGTGAAAACCCTGGAGCCAGCTGGAATGAGCTGAAAACACTGAGATGAGGAAGTAAAATTAAAATGCTGTCATCATTCCTTCGCAATGTCCTTACATTGGGGACATCACATCCTCTCTGGAGTGTGTGGAGGCTGGGGGACTGTAGGTTCTAGTTTTGAACTTCTACAGTGTTTCCCCATAGACCTCAATCCCCCCAATTTGAAAATCACACCCTCAGGCCCCAAGAAGAGTCATAGTAGTTCACTTGGAAAAACCACTGAAAAGGAAAATTTGACCATTATACTTGCAAATTTCACATTATTTTATGGCTTTTGGCCTGACACAAACACTCAAAATAGCCAATATAAACTATTCCTTTCCTAGGTTGGCTGTTTGAGAGCATGTCTTCCCTCCAAAGGCTCATTGAAATGAAAGAAGAACAAAATCTAAAATCTGAAAGAATGTTTCAAGAAGTATTCTACTTACCTTCTTGTTGCTGGGTAAAGCTCCTGACCAAAAGCAGCCGATAGGAGGAAAGCTATTTATTTTGACTTATAGTCTCAAGGGGAAGCTTCATGGTGGCAGGGGAAAAGGTGGCAGAGCAAAGGCTGGGCATCACCTCTCTGCCAATGTCAAGTAGAAAAAACACCAGGAGAGTGAGCCAACTAACAGAGGCAAGCTAGGGGCTAATCAACCTCAAGGTCCACCCCCAGCAACACACCTCCTCTAGCAAGGCTCTGCCTTCCAAATTGCCACCAGCTGGGGAGCAAGCATTAAGAACATATAAGTGTATGGGGGACATTGATTCAAACCACCACAAAAAGATAATTCATATTTTTTATTCCTTTTGAATATTTTAACTTGACAGGCACGGGACTCACACAAATGTCAGAAATATGTTTAACTTTACATATGAATAGGGCTTAAATGGACATAGAGCTTTGCCAATTGTGTTTGGTGCAAAATTTAATAAGCCCTTTATAGACAAATGGCGTTTTCAGGGACTCCTGCTGGAGATATTTTAATAATTTCAACTGCTTTATCTATCCACTATTCTAGTGGGAAGGGCCAATCAAGGCCACCGTGTTTGATGGTGCACATCTCTCCGTTCCTCTACCTCTAGCTAATTGGATCAGTGTAAACACCTGAGCCACAGAACTAGACCAAGAGAATAAGATTCCCTTTCCCAAGAATTGGGAATTGGGCCAATTGCCTTCTGTTTCATTTCCTACTCAAAGTGACAGCATCCAAGACAGCTGGGAGCTTGAGAAAAAATGTTAACCATTATTCGAAGTTTCAAAAGATCCCCTAGGTGATGTGTGTACACATTGGGGTTTGGGCTGAATCATGGGCATAGGGGTGAGGACATTTGAAATGACAGGATGTGCAAAGTTTGGGGTCGGTTGGTTTCAGGGCACACTGGAGCACACCACACACAAGCCAAGAGAAGAGGGCTTGCAAACAGACCTGCAGAGAGCAGCAGGGCAGAGATGCCCTGGATTGAGGGCTCCTCCCATTCCCCAGAGGATAAGATATTTCACTTTACCCCCTGGATGGATACCTGGTGAGCTGTGACAATTTTACAATCCTTCTATAGGGTCCTTCGCTAGATCCAGTGAGATTTTAGTACTAATCTCTATTTTCATATGGTCTTTCTGAGTCATTCAGTTTCTACCCAAGATACTTGGGAAATTCAATGTTAAAAGGGGAATAAGGTGCTTAGTGTGGCTATGGACAATGTCGGGAGCCTGGTGCTCAGTTCTGGAGTTCATCTCACCTGAGAAGAGGTTCTGCTGAACTGGAGCCTGCCCTCCAGAGAACAAGCACATCATCTCCTGACACTGTCTGGAAGGTCTAAGACATAAGCCATGGAGGAGTGGGCCATAGAAGCAAGAAATACTTGACCTTTGAAAGAAAAGACTTTCAAGAGACATGTCTTGAAATAAGAGGACACTTAAACATTCAGAGCTAGTTCCAAAGGCTCACCACTGCAAGGAAGAGCTTCCTCTCAGTTGAGTTCAGCTCCTCTGAGGTACCACACTCCCTTTCCATCAGCAGTTGGAGCCTAGGGATTCTCCTCAGAGGCCTGAGAGGGAAAAGTGTGTGAGGCAGAGCCAGGTGGTCTTTGGCACAGGTCAGATGCCTCAGATGCTCAGAAGCAGGGCTAGGCTCAGAGAGGCTATTTCTCTTCTGAGGTCTAGAATCTTGTACTTCTCTTTCTTCTCTAAGAACTTTGCTGAGTTTGGGGGCAGTTTTTGAACTAGAAGATGGAAACACTTTGTGGGACTAAAAAGTCCTCTGGAGCCCACAAGCCACATTGAAGAGAGTTATGATTTTGGAATGAAAAAGCAACAAAGCTGGTCCTCAGAGTTCTAATACAACAGAGGAGTTTAAAAATTGTAACAAGCAGAGAACCTTGAAGCCTGCTTGCAAAAACTTTGGCTTCCTACCACTTATGATGTTGATTTTTTAAAATTTTAATTTCTTTAAAGCATTGTTCCTAGGGATCTCATGAATGTAGGAAGCATAGTCCATTTTGTTATCATTTGCAGCTCAGGACGAACATGGATGGCTGTAGGCATCTGTTTCATAATTTAAGAATTGCAGAACAGCTGGCACAAGCCTTTGAAAAGCAGTGTTTAAAACTGAAAGTTCAGGAGAAATTCCAGCCAATACTTGTTGATGGCCAGCTTAGTCTAATAAGGGAAGAAATACGAGCATTGAGAGCAGATCACAGCACCAGGACAAGTGCCCCTTGCCATCATTCTCATGGAGATCACTTCACCACCCCAATCCAATAATCTCTTCAGAGATTCCAAATGCCAGATTTTAAATTTCTAGATTCTTTTTTGCCTGGCTTTTCCTCCCAGATCTCGTATTATCTCAATTTTCTTGCCCATCTGTCTATTTAAGGTAAGTGTTCAGGGGCGTGGTGAGCAGCATGTTCTGCCCTTGTTCAGGCTCTTCTGTGGGGGAAATTCCCAGCTCAGAAATATGTTAATCCTCTGGGCTCCTCTATGGTTTAAGGGTGGAGTTCAGCAAACCCAGCCCATTGAATGCCAGGAATGTAAGTAATTCTGCTTGGGAGTTGGGAACTGCTTCATAGTATTCAAGGACAATTTTCTTTGTATTCACTTTGCTCTTTTAAAACATATAAAATGTGAAAGCAAATGTGTATAAGCAGTTCCTACATAATAATAGTAATAATAACAATAACAATACCACTCCTATGACCCCTATGGAGCTTTAGAAAGAACACTATGAGGCCCTCAAAGTAGCATCTGGAATGTTCTATCAATGACCCTTTAAAAAAAAATACACACACACACACACACACACACACACACACACACACATATATATATATATACTTTTTTTACTCTTAGCAATTTATTTTATTATTTTTATCCATAATGAGATACATTTAATGAACAAATAATGAGTTGTTATCCCCAGTTCCCCAATGCCCCTCTTCCTTATCCTCAGTCAATTGGATATCCTCCTTCTCCGTGGGTAGTCTGGATCAGTCCATGGGGTAGGGGATTATGGATAGCCTAGGAGCCAGCCAAGTTCCACTCGCCTTAGTGTGATGTTACTGAGGAGGGCGATGTCTCTGGGAGTTCTCCCCCACCATGGCTCTCACAATCTTTCTGCCCCCTCTACCGCTCAGTTCCCTGAGTCATGGTAGGTGAGTATTAAGACTACTTTATTGTTAAGGTCTTAGGGAGTCTCTGTACTTCTGCTTTAGGTAGTGTTGAAGATTGTTGGTGTCTGTATGGCTTATGCTATGTTGATTGACTGGCTGTGGTTATGGGTGTCTTGCTTATCCTACCACTCTCTGCGGGGTTCCATGTGGATCCTCCACAGTAGGTTTGGGTTGGCTCATCTCTTGCCAGGATGTCAGCCATTGGCCTGCAGCTTGTTGGTAGGGTTGGAAGAGCCTCAGCTCTCTCTCTGCCTTCTGAAAAATAAAAACAGAATCTCCATCGGAGAGTGAGATCAGTATAGGTTAACTGAGATACACATTTCTGAATTGGCTAGATTCTATTGTGAGTAGCCTCTTTGTAAATCACTTGTAAAGTGCATCTCTCCTTGGGGGCCCAAGAGTCCGGCTCCCAGTGCATTTTGCCCTGAATCCCCAGTTTCAGTTAATAGTTCCCCATCGAGTGTATTATTTGGCTGAATTAAAAGCTGTTGATTGCCTCCCCCAGGCTTTGGCTCCTCCATTGCACAAGTGCTCCTTTCTTGGTTGGCTGTACTTTCTCAGTAGGAAGTGTGTTCAGCCTACTCATGGCAGCAGACTGCGTTTCATATTAGTGGTCTCTGTTTACTCCAGCTGTCATTGACCAGCTTCCCCTGGCAGTTTATGCAGTGCCTTCCAGCACTGCACTGACTACCATCTGGGGGCTGGTTTCCGTTCTGGACCTTGCAGGGTCTCTGGATGCTGATAGATGGCTTTCTGTGGTTTCTTTAGCAACAGGATCCTACCTCAGGCCTGGGGTGGACATTCAAGAGCTTTGATAGAATCCTGTCTTGTTTCTGGGATCTCATGGGTCACTTTGCTCAACAGCTCAGTGAGGGAAGGAGCCGGTGACTGGGACCAGGAGTGGCCAGACTGATCAATTTTTCACAGGCTTAGACTCTCTCCCCTTCTATTCACGACCCCTCTTGGCAGATGACACCCACTACTTGCTCAATAGGTTATAGTATGCAAGTGAGAATTTTATTATATATACTTTTCTTTATTCATTTGCAAGCAGAGAGAAAAGAGAATGGGTGTGCCAGGGCCTCCAGCTATAATGGGGAAGTTTGGCACAGCTATATCTGGGTTTTTACTGCGGCATCCCCCCCCCCCAAGTTCGTGTCCTCTAATGCAAAAAATTAAAAACGGGGACAAAAATAAATATTTTTTATTATACATTTATTCTAGATTAATCAATTAAGGGAAGGGGAAATTGGATAGGAAAGCCACCCAGTCTCCACATGGTCTGTGAGGTTCATAAAATCATATTATTTAAGGGAACACAGGGAGTTACAGAGTTCTCCAGCCACAAGTGTGGGGAAAACACGTGTCAGAGAGTTTAATAGAATTTATGCTGTTCATCTAAACAACAACAAGAAGAAAAGATAACAGAGGGCTCCCATCATGAGAAGGAGAGGTTCATGAGGGAAAAATCTAGGGCCTTCCCCACCCCAGCCATTAGCTGGGATGGAGTAGGCCTTACTTTTCTAAGGCCAGGAGATTCAGAGGTCCTTCTGCTGGCCTGCCATGTGGGGAAGAGAGCACTAAGACAAAAGTCCTTGGGAATTAAAGTACCCTCAGGTGAGTCAGAGAGACAGCTGATTGGTTCATACCTGACCAGTCAGTTTTAGTCCCTAGATTGTAGCTCTAGCTAGACACCTCCCACTCAAGTGTGTGTGTGTGGGGGGGGGGTCTCTGCAGATGCCTGACCGGTCACACAGCCACTGCAAATGAACTCCAGATGCATGTGTCTCTTTGTGTATCTGGCTTGACTTGGGTACTGGGCAATCAAACATGGGTCATTAGGCTTTGTAGACAAGTGCCTTAACCACTTAGCTACCTCTCCAGCCCAGATTATTATTATTAGTTTGGTTTTTTGACGTAGGGTCTCGCTCTAGCCCAGGCTGACCTGGAATTCACTCTGTAGTCTCAGGCTGGCCTCGAACTCATGGCGATCCTCCTGAGTGCTGGGATTAAAGGTGTGCACCACACACCCGGATCCAGATTATTTTTCATTTCAATTTTACCACTTACACATGTATCCTTAAACAATATATTAATTCTTTCTGTGTATAAAGTTTGATACATAGAAGTTGCTTCATTCCTGTTTTTCTGATTAACCCAAAATAAATGCCCATTTTCATGCATACAGCCATACTTCACTTATTTTTAACTGCAGTGAAGTATTTCATAATAAAACTATATCACAATTTTAAATTCACATTACTGTTGGCAAATATTTTTGCGGTTTCATTGTTTTGCTATTATCTGATTTCTACCTTGAGACATAGGTATATGAATTTCTCCAGACTACCTATCTCAGATGTGAGCTTCTAAATTGTAGAACACATGTGTTCAGCTGTAAGAGGTGATAACAAATGGCCATAGCAATCAACACATTCCCCAGCAGTGTGCGGGTCGTGCCACATTCTTGCTCCAACTTGGATTTGTCTAATTTTCAATTTCCTGCCAATGACTGCTGTGAGGCAGAATTAACTTCTGGCCTCCTTGTATTGTATTGATCAGCTTTCCTGTGGCCTTGGCAGGTCCCCCTCCTGCCCATCTTCTTAGGACGTTGTTGTTATTCTAGATTTGCATCCTCTGTGGTCAGTTAAGTATGGTGAAATTTTCTTTTAATAGCTTGAATCCTGTTTTTTGCTCTT